>CM047815.1:16193359-16364244 GCA_026214975.1 Gentiana macrophylla
AGCACAAAATGAGAAGGAAGAGGAAGAAGAAGAAAAACAAGAAATTGAAGTGGAAAACGAGAAGAAGCAAGGTAAAGATAAAGCAAGAATGAAACGATTGGGGATGAAGAGGATGTCCACGTGGCACCAAAAGAAATTGATCCATAGAGAGTCTTCAACTGACATTCAACCTCATTGTGGACATGGAAAGGCACATATAACAGGCAAAACTCCGAAGAATGCCTTATGAGTGAAGCAACCTCCTTCAATCACAAGATTGAGGCTCTCTCAACCATATCAAGATCAAGACGAGGTCAGCTGGAGAGACAAGGAAATTTACTTTGCAACTTACAACAACTCATCCTCATCATGTCCAAACCACCCTTGAGTTCCTTGCTGAGACAAATGACAACAATCTCAAGCCATTGGTGGACACTCTCAATACACACACTCAACAAATTCAAAGATCTCGACGAGATAATGGAGCATTCTCGAAAGCAAACTGACTTTTCTAATCAAAGTTGGTGAGGCCAACAACAAAAACGGAGAAAAGTATGGCCCTCTCCTCGAATCTCAAGCGACACTGCAGACCTTGAAGCACGTTTTGATCTTTGCCACAAAGTGGGGAAGGAGACTCAAAGCACAGAGCTCCAAAGATGAAAAGGAAAGGGCAACAAAGGCAAAGGCATCGAGATGAAGAAATGAAGAAGTAAACTCAAGTACTATTGCTTAATTCAATTTGATTTTATCATTTGCCTTTGCTCTTTAAATAAAAAGATGCAATATCTTATTGCCCTCTGATGGATAAATAAAATTGTTGAGTTTTATTCTGTTGTTTATTATGAAAAATTTTGATTACTTATGTTCAGGCTTATGAGGTTTTGGCATCATCAAAAAGGAAATTGTTAGGAACATTTTATTATGTTTTGATGATGGCCATACCAATTTATAGCAAGCCTGAAATAAGTTAGAATTCTCTGTTTAAGTCTTTACTTAGAGTCTGACATGTTGTATAAGTTGAGTCAGACAAGTATTGTACTAGTTGGTAGGACGGCAAGGCAAAAACAGATATTTGGCAAAGTGATGCCAACCAAGCACCAGCAGAGAAGCAATGAAGACCTTATGGTCTGACTTATAACCAAGGAAGTCTGTGATGACCTTGGATAAGTCTAAGTTATGTTTCAAGAGATGAAACTCAATATTCAAATATGGTGTACCTTTGGTGGGACCCAAATCAAGGATCATTGAAGTATAAAGATTCTCCTGAAACTAAAACAAAGAAGAAAACTCTGAATCGGCTAAGTAAACTGACTTTCGGCAAAGACAAAACAGCGAAGAAAGAACTAACGGCTAAGTCGAAGGCTCACTCGACCGCTTAAACGGTGAAGTAACACTTACCGGATCGATTCGATATATGTTGAAGATCTTGAAGATCATGCATTAAATGCACAATCAATAGGGGATCAATCAAGGGCGGATTTTACGCTATACGCTTGAAGAAAGAATCCGATCATCGAAATCAAGGAGAATGCAATTATGGGGAAATCAAGAATAAAATCAAGGATTATTCTCATTAATATAGCCAACGGACGGAATTTCAAAACCAAGGTTATTCAAGGATATAAATAGAAGGCATTGACAGAAAAAGAACAACAACGATTTTAAAAAGAAAGAAATCAGAAACTCTGACAATTTTAAAAGCCTTCTCTCTGAACTTACAAGGATACATCTAGTGATCAACTCAAATATCGGAGGTACAAAGTCATACATAGGCGAGATTGATCAAGCAAGTGTGTGAATCACATTCATATCAAACCAAGCAAATCGAATCGAGAGGCAACTGGAAGGAGTTGAATCTGTGATATTTGTTGAAGGATTTTGATCTTAAGGAGTGACAGAAAGGAAGGCGAATCACTGAAGTACGTTGCGATCAAGGAGTGATAGTCTTGTATATTTTTAAGCTTGGGAAGCCAAGGACAATCATACTATTGTATCTCGTGAAAACAATAGTGAATTCCTCCGATCATCACGGGAGAAGAGTGGATTAAGTGGATTACACCACCCACGAACCACTATAAGCCTTGTGTCAATTTAATTTCTCGCAATTTACTTTCTGAAATTTATTTAATTTGCCTACATCATAACTTATATACGTGATTGTCTAAAGCGATTTGAAAACAACATAGTAAGAAGGGACTTATCCACGCCCAAAAGCTTTTAAATAAAACAAAATTTTTTGAAACTCCACTATAGTCATTCACCCCCCCTCCCTCTGACTATAGTTTCACCCTTCTCTGGGACCAACACAAGTACCATCCTAATGGAAGTTATTCTCGTCACTGGAGAATATGTGTCAAAATAATCAAGACCTTCTTTTTGACTATAAACTTTTATTACTAGTCTGGCCTTATATTTATCAATAGATCCATCAGGTTTCCTTTTCCTCTTAAAGATCCATTTTGATCCTAGTGGCTTACATCCTGGAGGTAGATCAACTAACTCCAAGTATGATTTTGCAATATAGAGTCTATTTCACTATTTATTGCTTCTTTCCACGTTGGACCTTCAGAAGAAGTTGTCGCTTCTTTAAAGCTTTGAGGATCTGTCTCTATCATATAAGTGATAAAATCTTTACCAAAAGATTTTTCACCCAAGACCTTTTGCTTCTTCTTGGCTCAACCTCGGTTGACTCTTCTTCATTTACTTGTTCGGAAGGGTGATCACGAACATGAACACGCTTTAATGAACTAGGTTCATTTGTTTTAGCCGAAATACATTCTCAAAGAATGATGCATTTCTCGATTCCATTATCGTATTTTTGTGTATTTTGAGTTATCGATTTATACACAAGAAACCGATAAGGACTACTATTGTGTGCATATCCAATGAATATACAATCAAAGGTTTGTAGATCCTATCATCTCCTTTTAGGTTTAAGTCCTTCATCCTTAACTACACACCCCACATTTTTATGATTTTGTAGTAATGTTTGCAACATTTCCACAATTCATATAGGGTTTCATCCTTCTTCTTAGAAGAGATTTTATTAAGAATGAAATTCACCGAGAGAATAGCGTCCCCACAAGTTCTCGAAAGTTAAACTCGAACTTAACAACGTAGCACTCATCGACTCTTTAAGAGTTGAGTTCTTGCGTCAAAGCAATACCACGTTTGGTGTGTCATGTGTATATGGTGTAGTTGTTTGATGAATGATGCCGGCGCCTCGTGAAGACTCATGAAAGCGGTACATCATATCCACCACCATGATCTACTACGGATAGTTAAATTCATTATGCTAAGTTGTTTCCCACCTTCATTCTTATAACATTTAAAAGCATCGAGCCTCATTATCTTCATTGTCATTAAACGGTTTGTAGAATATCAATATTCTACTTATTATCTAGGTTTAGTTAAAACCTTTACATTCATTTTAATAGTCATCAACACTACTATTAAATCCGTTAACTATGACATTGAACTTTTAAATAATCATAAATAAATGATTACTATTCATAATCTACGAACCTTATAGACGCTTTAAGAATTAATAATCATCAATACCATGATTGCTATTAATTCTCATAAACTTGGACAATGAAACGCTTCAATAATCATTATTGCAACGGTTCATATTCCACTAACCGATCATCCGGTCATATACTTGTATTAAGTTCAACACAATAAGATACAAACCGATTTAAATCAAACCCGATTTAATTCACACAAATAATCATACGGTTGCACACACGTTATTTACAATGATGCACCTCAATGATTGTTGTAAATACATAAACTCAACAATTCCTCCATTATTTGGTTCGAACACGACGATACTAACATAATAAAATTTGCATTATAGACAAGAACCTCGGACTACCACTATAATTTTAAAGCAAATTCATTTTATTTCATAACATGTATAGAATTAAATTTTAAATTGATAAAATTTACATCTATTTTATAACATGTATTAAAATTTTGGACAAATAATAAAGTATTGCATTACTAATAAATTCAAGTTATGGAATATTAAAAGCCGAACACTTTAATTACAATATGTATTAATAAATCATATGCTATCTCATATGATTACATGTATAGATCCAATGACCACAGAATGGACTACATCCATTAATATACATACAATTAAATTTTCGAAAAATTTAATAATATTTTATTATTCCGTGAGTATCAAATAAAATCACTCAACGAAATTTGTGAGTATTAACACTCCACGTCTTATGTCATAAAAATAATGTTGTGTCACAACAGATTATAACACTATAATCAAATAAAGAATTATAATTAAATAATTCTCAATCGAATAATTATTTCCTTCCTGAAATAATAACAACAAAACTCATTTACACAAAATGATTTTGTGTCCACAAAAATTTTCCTCAGAAAATATATCACATGCGTCACAACAAACACAATTACATATATATATATATATATATATATAAATAAATTTTGATCATCTTCATGTGATCATGTATTTTTTTTTCCTGTTGATAATATTTACTCATAAATAATATGCTCAATATGTTAAATGAATTGACAAACTGATTATAAACGTTTCTTGAGTATCTATTATGACCACTCCTAGAACCAGTTTGTTTTCATTACAACTCGATTCGTTTTCTTCAAGAACAGAAAACTGAACCATTTAATCTCGTTTCGTTTTCTTCAAGAACGGAAACTTCAATGAGATTATTTTATCATCACAAACCGATTCGGTTTAAAGCCGATTCATTTTGACTCGTAATGGTTGTCATATCTCAAATTTAACACACAAGGATTAAATTCCTTTAAATACCGTGATAGAACATTCGTGAACCGAACTATACACAATCTCAAATTGTTTCGTTAAATTTCTTTCAATAATATATAAAACGATCTCGTAAATTGTTTCTATTATAAAACAATCTCAAACTTGTTTCTATATCGATTATTGAACAAATCGCTTGAGAATCCTGTATGATTACTCAAAATATTCGTGAGTATTTTAGACGATCACTCCACTTAAAAATTCGCTCCGCTTATAACTCGTTTTGAAACAAAACGAGCCTTCGATTAAGTAAACAAAAGATAATCGCTCGATTTTCAATACTATCAATGAACTGTAATTATTCGTCATCACCACCGATACGTAAACAATTTAATTAGTCTTAAGATTGTTGCACTCTATGTAGTAAACTAGGCACAATCTGATTAGATTGACTAGAAAACGAATAAGCAAAATTACAACAAAAAGAAATTACAACAAAACAACTTACAGTTTGTTTTGAAACAGATTAAAAGAGAAGGAAACCGAGCCGTGTGTTTAACACACTTTCCTTAAGACTAATTCGTCCCCTCACCGTCGAGTGCTTGAGCTTCAATGGAACGTTAGTCTCCTAGGATAGAACGGTTAACAAGGACAGGTTGCACCATACCTTCCTTGTGTAAGAACTTTGTTGCTTGAACTTTCTATTTTCATAAGAAGGGTAGAAGGAAAAGATGTTTCTGCTGCATTTCGATTTATGTTTGTGTCTATTTCTCTCTGATGAAGCAAAATACAGCAGTATAAATAGGCTCTAGTAGAGGAGAGTGGAAAACCGATGGAATATGGAATAAACATTTCAACTCGTGTTTAATGTCATAAATGTTAGCGAATCTGGAAGGTCTCAAGATTCATGTTGGAACCGAAAGTCTCTCGCTTAGATTGGAATAGAGCAGTCTCACAAAGAAAGATTCAAGAACGCACTCGCTTTGAAAAATAAAATAAAATAAAATAACGACTTCATTTGCAAAACCAAACACTGACCGTGACCCTTCGAATCGAGCTGCATTCGTGTACGCAGGACACGCGGGCATGCACAAGCCCAAGGGTAAATCCGGATTGGATTTGCACCCCCTGGTCTCACAGTAGAGAACGGGTGTATAAAGTTGGTAAATTCTTACCACTACACTAATACAACATCATATATATGTTGGCTCTTTTCCTTCTTCCAACCAATATGGGAGAAATAGCTTCTTCCCATTTTTCCTTTCCATAACACTTTCCATTCACACACTTAAGCCCAATAGGCCCAATATGACATATCATTTAAAATATTCCACTTTAACCATCAATTTTCCAACAAAAGGTACCATTTGGTTGTACCCACTTAAACGGCCAAAAGACACCAAAATCGCTTTTCGGACTACGTGTGCCCATCCCATGCAGATAGCTTATCATCCGGACGGATAAATTCTTATCCGTGCACGGATAACTCTCAATCATAAAATTTGGATTTTCATTTCACATCCATACACTCATAAACACTTATATAAGCGCACTCCGCACCTCCATACTTATATTTTAGCTTTACGAGCATAACCACCCTTGTACTAAATCCCGATAACCTCAATGGCTTGTGATTATACTTAAATCACCAACATTCCTCCCCCATTTAAGTGTAATCCTTGGTTTAGTAAAAACAACAATCATAATATAAACCAACTCATGCTTCAATGAAAATATCACGAAGATTGAATTTCCACCTAGTATTATTACACGCAAATATTCGAGTATTGGGGTATGACTAAGCATTGAACCCCTTAACACATTTTGAATACATGTACATAACAATACATATGAATTGAGACTATTTCAAAGTATTATTCTTGACACCATTTATTGAAATCCGGCCTTGTGTCCATATCCATTCTTGAGCATATAGAAAGTCAACCCAACTTTCCTTGAAGCTGCCATACTCAAACTCATATAGGTGAATCTTTAATTTACCGTGCATCCGCATTAGAACTCTCAAAAGATTCATTAAGAATGTATACTTCAACCTAACTTCACAAAAGTTTATTGCACATACCTTCGGGATTAATACATGTGCTCAAGTTTCCAATAACATGCTTACCACATTGAATTTAGCCTAAGGCATTGTACCAAAGGGAAATTGGGCGTCCCATTATCGTAAACTTATACAAAGTTGTAGACATATAGACAGATTATCAACATGTCATCGACATATAGACAGATTATCACACCGCTGTCGGTATCATCAAATCTACTATAGATACACTTGTCCGATGTGATTGAGTTTAAACCCACTAGCCAAGACAATCTCATCAAACTTTTGATGCCATTGTTTAGAGCTTGTTTAAGTCCATACAATGATTTTACAAGTTTACATACCTTATGCTGCGTTATCGGGCATAATAAATCCTTCGGTTGCTTCATGTATATTTCCTCATCCAAATCTCCATTTAGAAATGTTGTTTTAACATCCATTTGATGGATCACCAAGTTATGAATTGCGCCTAAGGCAATCAATAACTCGATTGAGGAGATTCTAGCAACGGGAGCATAAGTATCGAAATAATCGATACCTTCCTTTTGCCTAAAGCCTTGTATAACTAACCGGGCTTTATATCGATCAACGGTACTGGCCGACTCTCATTTTCCTTTTGAAAATCCACTTGCAACCTAACGGTTTGCAACCTCGTGGTAAATCGCTTAATCCACGATTGTTACCCATTAAGGAATCCATCTCGCCATTGATGGCTTCTTTCCAAAATGATACATCCTGAGATCCCATTGCCTCGTAAAATATTCTGGATCATCCTCAATATTGTAACAATATGAGTATTGACATCCAACTTCATTTCTCGAACCTTCCACCAAATAAGTTACAAAATCCGTGGAAATGTCTTTGCTATTCTAGCCCTCTTACTTTTCTGAAGTTCGGAAGACTCGACTTGAGAATCATTGTTCTCCATATTCTCCACTCCAACTATTGTAAGAGCAATGCTCTTTGGTCTAGAATAGATGTAAATCTATTCTCATCAAATATGGCATCACGTGATTCTATTACCGAATGTACAACCATTAATCACTAGGTTCTATAACATAAAACCTATAAGCCTTGGAATGACTAGCATATCCAATGAAAATGCAATCGATGCCTCTTTTTCCTAAAGTTTTAATTTTAGGATCGGGAAGTCTAACAACCGCCCGCAGCAGCCCCAAACGTTTAAGTAATTCAAGTTTGGTTTCTTTTTGAACCAAAGTTCATACGGGCAGCGTAATTCCTTTATTAGAATTCTGTTTAGTAGATAACAAAGCCGTTAACATGGCCTCACCCCAAAATCCACCGCTCAATCCGAGTAGGATAACATGGAATTTACCATCTCTTTTAGAGTACGGTTCTTCCTCTCCGTAATGCCATTTTGTTGTGGCGATACGGTGCAAATCACCTCGTGTATAATACCACATGACCAAGTAGGTTGGATCATAGTATTCTCCACCTCTATCGGCATCAAACGCTTAATACTAGAATTCAATTGTAATTTTACTTCACTTTTTAAATCTTGAATTTATCAAGAGCCTCATCTTTAGTATTAAGTAAATACACATAACAAAAACGAGTATTATCATCTATAAACGTAATCATATAAATCTTATTTCCCAAAGACGGTGTGGCATTAAAGTCACACAAATCACTATGGATAAGTTCTAAAATTGTAGACGACCTTTCAACACCAACGAAATGGTTGTATTACAATTTTAGTAAGCATACAAGTAGTACACTTATCCATATTAAGATCAAACGGGGAATAAGTGCATTTTTAGACATAACTTGCATACGCTTATAATGCACGTGTCCTAACCGAGCATGCCACAACTTTGAGATATTAACATCAGAAATATGCATAACTTGATTAACTTTATTATTAACAATATTAAGCATAAACATATTATTACACAAATAACCAAAACCTACAAATACACCATGTTTAGATAATATATACCTATCGGACTCATAAACTTGTTTGTAGCCCGATGCATAACAACAAATGCACGGATACAAGGTTCTTCCGGATGCACGTAACAAATAAAACATCAAATAGTTTTACAAATTTTCCAGAACTGAAATTTAAAGTAACGGTTCTTACACCACTTATTACAGCCTTCGACTCGTTTCCCATTTTTAGTATGGAGCCATCATTCACCGGTTCAAAGTCTTCAAACCAGTGTTGATCCTTGCATACATGTCGTGTTGCTCCCGAGTCGATTTTTCACGATACATCATCATCCTGCATATAAAATGCTTCAGAAATAAATGGCACATAATTCACAACCAAATTAATACCAAAATTAACATTCTGACCTTGATGTTTGGGTGGTCCTTGGTCTTTCGACCCCTATTCTGGACCTTTGTTCTTTCCGTTCTTCCGCACTCGGAAATCAGCCTTGTAGTGTCTGTTTTGCCACAAATCCAACATGCACCTTTGGCCTTTTTCCGGATTCTTTGTTGCCAAAGATTGAATGGTTTCTTTTCTTACCATTACCTTTTCCCTTGTTAGTTTTGGAACATTCCCCGGCCTCCATTACATGAATGGATGTCGATTCATCGATTTCCTTTCCCTTGGATTTTACATTCTCCTGCGCCCTGAGGGATTCCTCAATGCGCAGATGGCTACCAAGTTCAACCAAGGAGAGTTCTTCCAATTTGTGTTTTAACATATGCTTAAAATCTTTCCATGATGGTGGTAGTTTATCAATGATACTAGAAACAGAAATGGATTCATCCATTTCCATTTTGTGTTGTGCAAACTGGCCTAAAATGCGTTGAAGTTCATTGAATTGTTCAATTACAGACCGTGTATCTACCATCATGTATTTCATGAAATTACCAACTAGAAACTTTTTAGCAGATGCATCTTCATTTAAGTATTTAGTTTATAGTGCATCCCATAATTCTTTTGCAGATGCAAAGTTTTGATAAATATCAAACAACGAATCAGACATACCGTTTACAATGTGACCACGATGGATGTAGTCATCATTTTCCCATTTGTTTCGCCTTCAGTAATTCCTCCAAAGGTGCATCATCATCGACTCGGTATCTCGCTGCTAAGAACATATACCACTTTCAATGTTGTGAGAAGGAAATGCATCTTCCTTTGCCACCTCCGAAATCAACGCCTTCAAACTTGTCTAGTTTCCGAAATTCATCATCAAATCCTTTGCATTCACCATTGTGATCGAACAATAATTTAAGAAGAATGGTTTAATTTGAGGTGTGAAGATGATCGACAATGCTTTGAATTCTCGCAAAGAAGAGATTTGGATCCTCTCCGCTCCACGATAAATCGTTGTCCTTCTTAAATTATTCGACCCTATAATTTGTCCCGGTATCAATAATATTTAAGTGAGATAAAATCGAGAGAACAACTTTTAAACTGGACAAGAGATTAAAGAGCACTTTGAAGTTTTGAGTTATATAGAATAAATAACAAGCATGCTTACATATGTTGTTCTTATATTTAACAATGTAAACTTGCTTATATATAGCACTTGGATCTCAAAAGAGCAAAGGAATACGCCCTTAAGTGATAGAAACCAAAAGAAAAGGTACCATTTGGTTGTACCCACTTAAAACGGCCAAAAGACACCAAAATCAGTTTTTCGGACCACGGTGCCCATCCGTGACGGATGCGCTTATCATCCGGACGGATAAATCACGTGATCAAAATTTTACGATTTCAGCCTTTCATCCGCACGGATAGATTCTTATCCGCACGGATAACTCTCAACCGTAAAATTTGGATTTTCATTTCACATCCGCACACTCGTAAACACTTATAAGCGCACTCCGCACCTCCATACTTATATTTTAGCTTTACGAGCATAACCACCCTTGTACTAAATCCCGATAACCTCAATGGCTTGTGATTATACTTAAATCACCAACAGAAATCCAACTCGAGGAACAGTTTATTATTTTGGAAGGGGATGGAGATGATGTAGTCGATGGCATTTAAAGAATTATATATGTATAACATTTATTTTATTTTATCGTAAGTCGGGGTATTTTCTGCCTTATCGCTTTATTTTATGTTTAGGGTATTTAAGGGTCTGAACCCAAAAATGTACGCAGCTTTTGGATATTTTGATGAATGGATTGAAGAGCTGAAAGTATCAGCTTCATTTTGCTTATAAATTTATAGCCTTTACATCAATCCCCATCCCACGCAGCTCCTCCTCACAGATTTTACTTTTTTTTTTTTTTCCGAAATGGTGAAAATTGATGGCGTAAAATTAAAGTTTTTGTTGATGAAAATGGCTTAATATTGATGTTTTGGGTGGTGCGTGTGATGGGCGTTTTGATTTGATGGTTGTAGGAGGAGGAAGGGTGGCTGTGGTGGTGGGTGTTAATGGTGGTTGTTGGTGGAGGTGTTAATGGTGGTTTTGGGTGGTGGGTGTTAAGAGTAAATTGCAAAATTGTTCCTGTAAGTATAAGGTGGTAGCAATTTTAGTCCCGTACGATTTCATTGTATCAATTTCGTCCCGTATCTTTTAAAAAAGTTGCAATTTCAGGACATTTTTGATCATTTTGCCATGTTGGCATTTAATGTTGACGTGGATCACATAATTTGGCAAAGAATACCACGAGGATAAATAAAAATCCCAACAAAACATATTTCCATCCAAAACTCAATCCCACCCGCAGATGCTACTTGGAAGGGCGATTGAAATTGTTTCACTTCCATTTTCAGATAAACGATAAAATTAAGTTTGTCATTTAACCACCGTGTTATAAAACGGATGGAGATAACTTCGATGCAAGAAACGTAAATGTAAGCAATCAAACATAAACAATCAAAGGAGAAAACAGTAAAACAAGAATAACATGATTTAACGTGGAAAACCCCTCAGCTGGGAGAGGTAAAACCACGGGCGTAAAAGAGATATTTTATTATGCAATCAAATTTACTGATTTCAACACACACGTATTAATGAGACAACAATCAGATTATAGGCACAAATCCCTAAACCCTAGCCGCCAGAATCTTTGTCTGATGCACCATAAATACCCTACACGTGTCCTCCTTTTAATGACATCAGATAGTCTGTCACATAACAGAATTTGCAGATGTGGGACCCTGCTGTATTCAAGTACTCAGCAGACTATCACCCTACTGATAGTCACCCCCGCCGATGTAAGCTCAGAGACTCCACCCCATCAAGCTAATGTAACTGAATACACTTTCTCACCGCCCATCACACACCGAGTCTTCAGATTGATTCCACCAGATGTAGAGTTTAAGTCACTTATTGACAAATCTCCACCTTGACTTCAACTCTCACTAGAGTCAAATAGATTGCATAACCAGATGTACTTGTACCAGATGCATTCACAATGCCGTAAGTACTTGTACCGGACTATCTCTCAAAGATCCACTCCACCGACCCGCCTCTCGTAGAGTTTCCAAACAGATTATAAGCTTTGAATATTCAAGAAGTCCAGCAAAGTCGAACTTACTCACGAATCGGTTTAGTGAACATATCGCCAGGTTCTCCCTTGTGCCAATCTTCTTCACCACAACCTCTTCTCATTCCTCAAGAAATGATACCTGACATCAATATGCTTGGTTCTCTCATGATGAACCTGATCCTTGGCTAAACATATTGCACTTAGACCTGTCACAATATATCTCACTGATCCTTGATGCAACCCCAAATCACTGACTAGCCCCTTCAAACAGATACCCTCCTTAGCTGCTTCAGTAAGTGCCATATATTCTCGTCAGAGTTGATAAGGCTATCAGAGCCTCAAGAGTAGCTTTCATTGACCACCGCATTTCCCAATGTAAACACATAACCGGGCCATTGATTTTCATCGTCAACATCACTCGTGATAATCAAGATCACAAGAACTCCGTGACTGCACTAAGATCACCTCCATAAATGAGACCAACATCACCTGTACTCTCGTGTAATTGAATATCCTTTTAACAACTTTCCAGTTGTTCCTTTCGTGTTGAGCCATAAACTCGCCGACAACACCGATCGCTCGAGCAGATCAAAGCCTAGTGCAAACCATGGCATACATTAGACTGCCAACTGCACTAGCATAGGGAACTTTTGACATATACTCCTTCTCTTCAGCTGACTGTGAAGCATAAACAGACAAATGAACATTTGATGCCATAGGAGTATCTATTGGTTTTGCAGCAGACATGCCAAACTTGGCCAATATCTTCTGCACATAACCCTGCTGAGACAAGAACAATTTCTTCTGACTTCTATCTCCAAATCTCCATCCCCAAGATTTTCTTGGCTGCACCCAAATCCTTCATTTCAAATTCAGCACTAAGAAGGTTCTTGATTTTGAACATCGACTTTCTTGTCGCAATTTATCAAGATGTCATCCACATACAGACAAGATATATATATGATCCATCTTTCAAATAGATCAGTAGTAAACACAATAATCATATGGACTTCTGTTGTAACCCTCGCCAAGCATGAAATCACAAACCTTTTATACCATCGCCTTGAGCTTGCTTTTGCACCATACAATGATTTCTTCAACTTGCAAACATAATTTTTCTTTCCAGAACTTGAAAACCTCAGCCGTGTCATGTATATCTCCTTATCCACCTCACCATGTAGAAAAGGCTACATCTAATTGCTCAAGTTCCAGATCCCCGTTGTGCCACCATTGCTAGTAACACTCGATTGAAGTGTGTTTGACCATCGTGAAAATATTTCATCAAAGTCAACCCTTCCTTTTGATTGAATCCTCTTGCAACCAAACGTGCCTTATACTTGACCCCTTCGCGTTGTTATTCCTTCCTTTTTCTTGAAAATCCATTTACAAGTCACAACTCCCTTGTCAAGAGGTCGTTTGACCAATTCCTAAGTCCGATTCTTCAATAATGACTCCATTTCATCTCCCATGGTCGCATGCCATCGAGATGCTTCAGACATGTCATCGCTTTCCCTCGTAAGTAGTAGGTTCAAAGAACCTCTACTTCTTCAAAGAACTTGGAGTGCATATCCACCAAATCATCATATCCATATCTCCTTGAGGTATCCCAACATTAGATCTTCTAGCTCGGCCGCGCCTAGACTCACTGATCAATGTTTGTATGACTCCCTCGCCGAGGTCTCGAGAGGTCGGGCTTGGATCGATTCTCGTTCATTATCCAGACAAGATAGTGTTGATTTGGATCCACCGATTGTTGCATATCAAGAGATTCCACCAAGCTCCACCTGCTTTTCAACACCGCCGATTCAAAGATCTGGTTTCGCACTCAGAGACCTCCCCACCGATGAGTTTAACATAGAATTTTCATCAAACACAACGCCCCTCCTGGCTGAGGATTACTCGACTCGCCGATGACCAAATTCTATATCCT
Organism: Gentiana macrophylla; assembly: GCA_026214975.1. NCBI lineage: Eukaryota > Viridiplantae > Streptophyta > Magnoliopsida > Gentianales > Gentianaceae > Gentiana > Gentiana macrophylla. The sequence goes on from CM047815.1 coordinate 16,207,532, forward strand.
TTCACTCCATCACCATACCCCACAAACACTCCTTCTTGGCTCTTGGCTCCAACTTCCCTTCACTAACATGATAGTAAGTCGTGACTCCCAAAACCCTTAGAATCGAGTAGTCACAGCTTGCTCGACAACATCTCAAATGGTGTCTTCGAGATTGATTCTCGTGGTGAGGACTCCTGTTGATTAAGTAGCAAGTCGTCTTAACAGCCTTCTCCGCCCAAAATCTCCTTAATAAACCAAGCTTTGAGAAAGCATACATCTTGCCCTCTCCAAGAGAGTTTGATTCATCCTTTCACTACACCATTCTCGCCGAGGTGTATTCCTTACAAGATGATGTCCGGCAATACCTCACCGCACAAAATGAATCAAAATCCGCCCAGCAGTAATTCCGCACTCATTATCTCAGATGAAGCTTTTGATTTTCTTGCCTAACCGATTCTCCACTAGTGGCCTTCCACCGCTTGAAGTTATCGAATGCATCACTTTTGTTCTTCATCACCACCACCCAAGTCATCCTTGAATAGTCATCTATGAATGACACAAAATATCTGTGACCACCCAATGACTCAACTCTTGATGGACCCCAAAGCAGCCTGAATGGATATAATCAAGTGTTGCCTTAGTATTGTGCAACCTCGCCGAGAATTTACTTTATGCAATTTCCCAAACACACAATGTTCACAAAAGTCCGATTCTTGACCTTATATCCCCAAGAAAACTCTCAAGAAAGAACTCAGATACCCTTTCACCCATGTGACCTAGTCTCATGTGCCACAAATGAAGTCTCGCTGAGATCTGTGAATCGGCTGAGGATGCAATGTATAAAGGCAGATATGAGATCCTTGTAATATATACAAGGTTCCTCTTGATGCCTTTGAGGACTACAATCGAATCTTTGAAGACATTCACCGCCCACCTTCACCCTTGAAATTGAACCCTTGTCATGCCCAAGATCGAGAGATACCAAGTTCTTGGTCATCTGTGGAACATGTCTTACATCTTTCAGTTGTACAAAATTTACCATCCTCTATCCTTAACTTTATCGAGCCAATTCCCACAACTTTGCAAACCTTGTCGCTGGCCATATAGATTTGATCACCATCTATCCGCTTCATAAGTAGAAAACCACTCCCTGCTTGGACAAATATGGTAAGATGCTCCGTAATCAAGTATCCACACATCATTGTGGTGTGTAGAATCTCCCGCAACTAGAACCCGATCCTCATCGATTGCTCAAGAGCCAAAGCCGCCGTGCTAGAATTGCCTTCCTCGCTGCTTTCTTCTTCCTTGACAATTGGACTTCCAATGTCCCCGCTTCCTTACAAAGAATTACAGCATATCAAGAGACTTAGGACCTTGGACCCCGACTTCTTTTTCTTCTTCATCCATATCCTTTTCCACTATTGTCGCTAGCTACTAGCCCAAAGAAATTGATCGTCTGCTCCAAAGAGCCTTGTGTCTAAGCTCCCTGGCATGTAAGGCGCACTCACATCCTCCAAAGCTATCTGATCCTTCCCAACTATGAAAGATCGCACAAAGTTTTCATATGATGCCGGTAATGACACCAACAGATTAGGGCTGCATCTTCATCCTCAATTTTAACATCAATATTCCTTAAATCAAGCAATATTGTGTTCATTTGGTCCAGATGTTCCTCTGGACTTCCTTCATGCATCTTCAAACCGAACAACCTCTCGCTTCAACAACAACTTGTTGGTCGCTGACTTGGTCATATACAAAGCTTTCAAGCTTCTTCCACAACTTGGCCGAGGTGTCTTCTCAAAGAACCTCGCTGATAACATCATCGATAAGCACAAAGATGATGGTTGAATGTGCTTTTCTTCCGTGATCGGCATAATCTGGCCGCACTTGTATTTGGTTTGTCGGATAAAGGATTCCACAAACCTCATTGCTTCAACAAAGCACGATCTTGATTTGCCACGCATCAAAACTGTTCTTCCCGTAAATTTATCGATTTTCACGCTTATCGCCGACATCTTTTCTTGCTAAAGATCACAACTTTATCACAGATCCTAGCACCTCATCAAGGTCTTGGTGAAGATGAAGTTGATCGCATGCATTGTTTTTCCGTAACCTTTCTCGATACCACTTGTTATAAAACGGATGGAGATAACTTCGGATGCAAGAAACAGAAATGTAAGCAATCAAACATAAACAATCAAAGGAGAAAACAGAAACAAGAAGAACATGATTTAACGTGGAAAACCCCTAATTGGGAGAGGTAAAACCACGGGCGTAAAAGAGATATTTTATTATGCAATCAAATTTACAGATTTCAACACACACACGATAATGAGACAACAATCAGATTTATAGGCACGAATACCTAAACCCTAGCCGCCAGAATCTTTGTCTGATGCACCATAAATACCCCTACACGTGTCCTCCTTTTAATGACATCAGATAGTCATTACATAATGTAATTTGCGATGTGGGACCTCGCTGATTCAAGCATCAGCAGACTATCACCCAGCCGATAGTCACCCTGCTGACAGAAGCTCAGTAGACTCCACCCTACTGAAGCACAGAATTGAATACACTTCTCAGCTGTCCATCACACAGCTGAGTCTTCAGATTGATTCCACCAGATGTAGAGTTTAAGTCACTTTACTGACACACCGACCGTGGCACCCTAAAGGAGATGGATTGTAAGTGATTAATATCACTGTTTTGTTTAAGGAAAAAAGTGATGTTTTCGTTAAAAAGAAATGATTTTGTTCCAATCATGTAGCATTTTTTGTTTGGTTTCTTTTATAACAGGGAATGATACTTCTGATATATTTTACACAATCATGAACACGTTGGATTTTTTATTGTATTATTAACTGAAGTTGTGTTCTGCCTGCTAAAGCAGGAGATGATTTTGTGGTACATGTATGTTAATTGTCCTCTTTATTTGAAGTAGTAGCTTATTGATTGCACATTATTATGTTGTGGGATAATACATTTGTGTTATGTTACCGTTTAATAATGATGTTGTAACTTGATTGTGGATTTAGTAATACATGTACGACGTTCCTATCGGATGGAAAGAGAGACTGGTATCAAAAGTGGAGAAAGGAACAAACGGAACGGACAAGGACGGAGGTGTGTAGAAATCTAGAGGGGCTAAGCCCACCCCGACAGAAAAAAATATTACACTAAAAATATGAGTAGTCTAGTCTAGTCGGATCTATAAAATATTTAATCCAACCCACCCGATGAACTTGATATAGTCCATTAGCCCATCCCAATTTAAAATCCTGGCTCCGTCCTTGGGAACGAATATCGAATTCTACAATCCACGTGAAGAAAACAGAGAAATCAGCAGATTCGCAATGCCACCGAAAGAGGCAAAGGTCAATAATCTGGCCGTGAAAAATGGAACTCATACAAAAAGAAAAAGGATCTCTGGTTTTATTAATGGTTTTTCAGACATCAAAATGAACAATCGGCCTCCTCTTATAGCTTTGAGAGGCGTGTTTTTCTTGAAGAAAAAGGAGATAAACTTGCTGAAAAAAAAGGTAATCGCATTTTTGTATTTTAAACACATGTAGCTATCTTATCAATATGTTTGAGAACCGGATTGCCTTCAAACTCTTACCCACCAACCATGTCTTTGCTTGAATGTGCAGGACTCGCTTCAAGATTTAATAATTGATAAACCGAGATTCAAAATGCCGCCTTATCACTCCAAATGTCGCCTTTATTACTCCAAACGCGTGTATATCCAATATTTTGAGTTTAGCAATTTTATCTGAAGTGTGCTGAAACTGTTTGACAAAATGCTTGAATGAACTTGGACGTATTTTGAGTCCTTTGTGCCTGTGTGTATGTATCTAGTCTGAATTGAGTCTGTATTGGTCTGAATTGAGTCTGCATCTGCTAATACCCCCCTCAAACGAGGCTAGGGCTTGTGGTCAGGCCGAGTTTGGGCCTAATATACTGGAATATGAGTCTGGGGAGTGACTTAGTGAAGATGTCTGCTGTCTGACCTGTAGCTGGGACATGTTTGGTGACTAAGAGTCCTCTGGCAACCTGTTCTCGAACATAATGGTAGTCTAGCTCAATGTGCTTACTCCGGGCATGAAAGACTGGATTAACAGTCATGTAGAGGGCACTTAGATTATCACAATAGAGCACTGGTGTGGAGAGGGATGGAATCTTTAACTCTTTTAAAACATAGGTGAGCCAAAGTTAATTCAATAAGTATGAGCCATAGCTCAGATTCGCCTCCGAACTTGACTCGGACACACAGCAATGTTTCTTGGCACACCATGAGATAATGTTGGGACCTAGAAATGTGCAATAACCAAGAATCGATCTTCCGTTAGATGGCACCCGCCCAATCAAGATCGAATAGGCAAAGTGAGTTGTAGATTTGATGATGCTTGCAGAGAGATGCCTGTGTTGAGGATCCTTTGACATATCTCGAGCAATCCATGAGCCTTCTTCATGTGATCTTGAGTAGGATTTTGCAGAACCGAGACATGTGATTGATCGCAAATGAGATATCCGGTCGTGAATGTTAAGTATCAAGAGCACCAATTAGGCTTCGTAGAGTGTGACATCCGGAAAGGTGGAGAGTCTCGCCTGATCTGTGAGTTTGGTGTCCATGGGGTCCTCATAGGCTTGCACTCTCGCCATTCCTAGTCCTGTCTCAGGATGGTAGTTGCATAGTGAGACTGATTAAGATGTAGGCCGATTGTTTGTTTCTTTGGATTTGTACACCTAGGAAATGATGGACAGCTCCTGGATCCTTCATATGGAATTCTTGACTAAGTAGGTGCATAAGTGAATGTAATAAATTGAGCATTGGATCCTGTAAGTAACATGTCATCCACATAGTAGTAAAACACTAAAGTGCCTTGGTTAGAGTGATAATAAAATAATGAAGGGTCCGAAGATCTGCAAGTAAACCCATGTTGAAGTAAAAAGCACTAAATTGCCAAACCAGCCCTAGGGGCCTGTTTTAACCCATAGAGTGCTCTAGTTAACTTGCAAACATGGTTAGGATATTGAGGGTGGGACATACCTGGGGGCTGGTCCATGTAGAAAAGCATTTTTTACATCTAGTTGTTTAATAGGCCAATTGAAAGCAAGGGCAACACATAAAAGGAGTCTAATAGTGCTAGGTCGAAATCATCTGGAGAGAAAGTTTCAGGTAGTCTAAACCATCAATCTGATCAGAACCTTTAGCAACTAACCTTGCTTTTAACCTATCTAGTGTGCCTTGGGGTGTGAGCTTGGCCTTAAACACCCATTTACACCTATGACATGCATCCGAGGGGTCCTAGGTACTAGAGTCCGTGTCTGGTTTTGTGTAAGGGCATCCAGTTCTTCTTTCATAGCAAATTTGTCCATCCTTCATGTCAGAGAGTCGATATTTCAGACTTAGGTTCTTTGGGGATAGTGTTATAGGACACAGAGAGGGCATACTTTGGATTAGGTTTGAAGATTTCCTGTTGGGCCCTAGTTGTCATGGGATGAGTGGGTGCAGGGACAGTGACATGTGGTGAGCTGGATTCTGAGGTGTTGGCATCTGTGGGGTCAGATTCTGAAGGTATGATGATTGAGTCTGTGCTGGAGCTGGGACTTTGGTCTTGTTCTATGTCAGTGGTTATGTCTGGTCCCTCTGAGGGAGTAGGACTGGTGTCTGTGGTGTCTAAGGGATCTAATGGCATTTCTGTGTCATTATTAGAATCAGGCAAGGCATTGTTGATGTGGATCACAGGGCTTGGAAAATCTGGTGTGGTGGAGTCCTCTGGTAAGATTTGTGTTGAATGGGAAGGTGGTGTGGAGCAACCATGGGTGTAGGACTAGTAGAAGGGAGCCAGGATCTATGAGGCTAAGGACATATGTGGTATTTGTGGGAATAGAGCTATTATGATAAGGGAACTGTTGTTCATCAAAGGTAACAAGTCTGGAGATGTAAAATTTCTTGGTAGGAGGGTGGAAGCACTTGTATCCTTTATGTTGGTTGCTGTAACCAACAAAGACACAGGGTAAAGTTTTGGATCAAACTTGTGTCTTTTAGTGTCCTGTGTAAGGAAAGCATTTGGAGCCAAACACTCAAACTAGAATAATCAGTTGCTTATGAAACAATTTATGATATGGTGAATCGATTGAAGGGCAACAAAGGGTACCCTATTCATGACATAGACAAAGAAGTGGAAAAGGCTTCAACCCATAAGGATAGGGGACTCTACTGTGAAATAACATGGTCATACCAAGTTCCCTAATAGTCCTGTGTCTGCGTTCTATCATTCCAGACTGTTCTGGTGTGTGTGGACAGGAAATTAGGTGCACTATTCCTTGTTTTGTGAAGTGACTGCCTAAGGTGTTATTTATGAATTCTCCTCCACCATTTGTGTGAAACCTTTTAATGGACTGATCAAATTGTTTTTGCACATATGATTCAAAAGCTATAAACACATCAAAGAAATCAGATTTATTTTTTAAAGGCACCATCCACACATATTTGGTATAATCATCAATAAAACTTGCATAATATTTGAAATGACCTAAAGGCTGAACAGGGGCTGGGCCCCATAAGCCACAATGAATTAAATCAAATGTACTGGAACTAAAATGTTCTGACTGACTGAAAGGAAGTCTGTTTAATTTGCCAAGTTGGCAACTTTCACAGATGTGTTCCTGTTTATTCTGTCCTACTACCTCAATGAGGCCTTTATTCTTCAATACTTGAATAGTTGGAAATTGAATGTGCCCTAGTCTCTGGTGCCATAGTTCAGTTGAGCATGTCCTAAATCTCTGAGAAAAATATACTTCCAGCTGCCTAGGTACCACATACAGGTTCCCTTTAAGGTAGCCCTCCACTAGGACCTGTCCTGTTGTCTTTTCCTTAAGAACACAAGTATTATTAGTAAAAATGCAGTCTGCAAGAAATTGTAATGTTAATTGGCTTATAGACAAAAGATTTTTTTGCATATCAGGGACTAGAAGCACATTTTTTATGATAACAGGATTAGTGTGATTTGTTATATGTACTTCACCAATACCTGTTATTGCTAACTTTGAACCATTACCTATTACAACCGAATCTTTCCCTTTATACATGGTCAGATTGTGTAGTATAGAAAGTTAACTCGTCATATGATTGGATGCTCCTGTGTCCATAATCCATTATGTGTCCGCTTATAGTGTTGTCCAAAGTGTGAGTGTTGACAATTGCTCGTGGAGTGTTGTCATCCTCGTGCTTTAGGGTTCCACCAAAGCAGATTTTGGCAATGTGTCCAGTATTCCACAGTGTTGGCATGTTTCATCCCTGTATTGGTCTCTCTCTGCCTTAGACATTCTTTTAAAGATTTTTCTTTGTCCACTGTTTGAGGCTGATCCTGTTGACTGTTGTGCCTGGAATCCCCTTCCTGTTGAAGTAAATCTGGTGGAGGTTTCAGTCCTTTGTTGGGGCCTTTGTCCATAGAAGGCCATTTGAGTGAGAGGTTGTCCTTCTGTGCCTTTTGTAGAGAACCAGGTTCTCCTTTGATCCAGGTTTTGTAGCTGAGAGACGAGTTCAGTGTAGGTTGGTCTGGGAGGTTTCAACATTGTAGTTGTAAATGTCTCATATTGGGGCCCTAGACTTGTCAATAGGAAGTAGACCTTTTCAGAGTCCTGTACTGGTTTTCCAATTGTCGCTAGAGATCACACACGAGTCCTTAAATTGTTGAATATGCTCATTGATGCTTCGTCTTGTTCTTTCCTTAGAACGTGATTTGTTGCTTGAGATTGAACTCGTTCTCGTGAGTCCTGAGCATATGCCCCCTTGAGTGCATCCCATACAGCAAGGGCAGTGCTGAGACCAATCACAAGTGCCAATGATTCTTCTGAAAGTGACCCAATTAACCATCCTCTAAGTAATCTGTCTGCTTTTTTCCACTTTGTATATTCAGGATTCCTTGTTTGCGTAGTAGATCCAGTTTCAGTGCTTGTTGTACTGAATTCTGCTGGTGTCTTTGGTGTCTCTTTGTCCAGGTGATCAATAAGATCCTCGACTTTCGCTAGGGCTGGGCCTGCGTTTTCCACAGGGATAGTTTTTGAGGTAAGTTTTTGTGGATATGGTTGGATACGTTGAGGATAGGCTTGTCATGGTGTTTATTGGTCGTATATGGTGATAAATGATGATTTATTATGGTTAAAAACCACTGGGCTCTGCTACCATGTTAAAGATCAAGTGCTTACCGTTGTACTAAAACCAATTGGTATTAGTAAAGGTGCAACTTTATTTCTTATACATTTAAGAGTGTGGGCAATCTGTCCCAACACCCCCCCTCAAGTGTTGGCAATCTGTCCAACACTTGCACAATTTTCATTCAAGAGTGTGGACAATCTGTCCCAACACCCCCCTCAAGTGTGGGCAATCTCTCCCAACACTTGCACAATTTTTTTTTTTAAAATAATGTTCCAACCAGGGTTCGATCCCGTAACCTCTGGCTCTGATACCATGTGAAAAATGGAACTCATACAAAAAGAAAAAAGGATCTCTGGTTTTATTAATGGTTTTTCTCAGACATCAAAATGAACAATCGGCCTCCTCTTATAGCTTTGAGAGGGTGTTTTTCTTGAAGAAAAGGAGATAAACTTCTCAAAAAAAAAGGTAATCGCATTTTTGTATTTTAAACACATGTAGCTATCTTATCAATATGTTTGAGAACCGGATTGCCTTCAAACTCTTACCCACCAACCATGTCTTTGCTTGAATGTGCAGGACTCTGCTTCAGTACGAATAATTGGATAAACCGAGATTCAAAATGCTGCCTTATCACTCCAAATGCTGCCTTATTACTCCAAACGTGCAGGTATATCCAATATTTTGAGTTTAGCAATTTTATCTGAAGTGTGCTGAAACTGTTTGACAAAATGCTTGAATGAACTTGGACGTATTTTGAGTCCTTTGTGCCTGTGTGTATGCATCCGTCCGAATTGAGTCTCAGATTGGTCCGAATTGAGTCGCAGATCTCGCTAATATCTGGCGTTGTCGAATGTGACTCTGCAAGATCTGATAGCAAGTGCAGAGAGTGTGAAATCAGAGGAAAGGAAAGATGAGGAGAATGGGGGGGCAAGCTGTATTATGTTTATGAGATACAAGGAGTGGGAGCACATAGCTTGATATCAGTAACTTGTGCTAATAATAAGTTGTATGTTACATTTTGTGAATGCACCTACACCTGATTGGAACAGGGATCAGGATACCCTTACGCACATTCATCACTCTTTTAAAACACTTGCTTAATTCACTTCACTCCACTCCCAACAAGAGATAATTAATATCATTATCATTATTATTATATCACCACTTATATGCAAATTGCAATGCATGATTTTCTTTGTTATATTATATATGGGGTGCACTGCAGCAATCAATGAATAAATAAATTATTATCTGCTTCCCTGCTTAATTTGCCTTCATTTTATGGTCGAATGAAACTATCCATGTAATCATGTGCCACATCAGCAATTAAATGCCAGTATGGCAAAATGATTGAAAATGTCCTGAAATTGCAACTTTTTTAAAAGTTACGGGATGAAATTGATACAATAAAATTGTGCGATGACTAAAATTGCTACCACCTTATACTTACGGAACAATTTTGCAATTTCCTCTGGTGTTAATAGTGGGTTTTGAATGGAGATGAAGATGATGGAGTTAATGGAGAAATAGAGAAAGTGTAAGGGATATTTTGATATTTTTTGTAAAATTATAGACTTAATAGTTTTAAAATAAATTGTGGTATAAACAGTAACTTTGTCGTTATTTATGTAGTATGGTTAAAATAAAATAAAAATATTCTATATAGTGAAAGAAAGTAATATTTTGTAGTGTCATTAGAAATAAAGTATAAAAAAAAAAATTGGGACGCCGATGTGACCACCTTTATTTTCTTTGTTTTATTGGAGAATATGATATATAATGAGGGTTTTTTTTTTCTTTTTTCTTTTCCTTTTTGACTAGAAAGGATGACAATGTGTTAGGTATAATGTTCAATTATCATCAAACTCAATTTTGAATTCAATGGTTGTGAATTAACACACATACTCAAAATCACATATGTGATGATCTGTGTAAAAAACACACATTTTATCTCTTATCCATATTTTTAAATATTTATATCTCTAAATCTTGAACTCCGAACTTGAAAATTTTTTAACCAATTTTTTTATTTTTTCATGCTTTTTTATTTTGAGACAACATTCACCATATTCGATGTAATTTTAAAATCCGTTGTCGAAATTGTTTGATTTTCGGATTGAATAACGATATTCTAGTATTGCATAACAAACGCAGAATGGAATTAATTATTTCATTCCATTCCATTCCATTCTCGTCATTTTATTCCATTCCATTCCATTCTCAGCAGAACAAACGAGCCACTAAGGTTTACCCTCAATATATATATATAATAATTGGTAATATGCAATTTTGTTCGTTGGGTTGCATTCAATTAATAAGAATCAAGCTATTTTTGGGAAGAAAAAAATGAGATATTAAAAAAAGACACTTATGTTGAATGAAAATTCATGACTTGATCAAGTCATTCGAGTATACCTAATAAGTCATTATTAAAGGTAGGACATGAGCTTCCAAGAGATTCTAAGGTTTCAAACTTGTTTATTCCCCACTCCAGAGTATGGGATGTGCAGCGTGTTCATCAATTGTTTCGGTTATGGGAGTCTGATGCTTAGGGACCACCATTGCCCTAGAAAGGCACCCGGATAGACGGATTTGGCACTATGATCGTAAGGGAGTTTATACTGTTCAGTCAAGGTACTTCATGGTCTTATCACTTTACTGACCAGCATCTGTGGTAGGGCCGACTACTTCGGTAGGGGGGAGCAGGATTTGGAGGAGCTGTTGGCAGCTCCTTGTACAGCTGCGTATTCAGCATTTCTTGTGGCGCTGCTTTAATGATTGTCTCACTATTGGCCAGGGTCTGAATAGGAGAAACATGGGGATGGTGTTTGTTTGGCATGTGGAGAGACATTGGAAACGATGTGTCATGTGCTTTTTGAATGCGAGATGGCAGATATAATCTGGCAGGTGTCACCATTTTCTGGGGTTCTAAGGCGCCTCCGTTCTACTACTTTAACGGATTTCTTTTTTAGGCTGCTAGAGGATGAGGGTGTTCAGGATACTGCGAGATTCGTGTGGATTATATGGGGGATTTGGAAGGCGGATATTTTCGAGATTCACCGAGTGGATTTCGACAGTGATTCTCACGAAAAACGATGTAATTATATCGAACCATCTCCCAAACTGAAAAGCATAAAAATAAAAAATTCATTTAAATTTTTATCACGTTTGGAGATCTAGATCAAAAAAATTTAACTGTTTGAAAATCAAATTGAAAAAAATAAAATTAAAAAGACAAAAATTAACCAGCAACAGCATTACAGCCGGCGTCGGATAGTATTTTTTTTATAGAAGTTGTCCCTCCTCTTATAAAAAGCATTTGTCATTTTTCTGTTCTTTTTATGACAATTCCAACAACAAACGCCGGCAACTATGTTATATATAGCTTACCAGGATGGTATGCATGCACACACCACCTTCTCTATAACTATTACATCTTGAATTGTTCCAATATTTCCCCTGTTTGTCTGTTTTCTCCAGGCAATCTGTATCATGGCATCATCAAAATCTGAAATTATTGGAAACAATTCTGAGGGAATACAGCAATGGATTCAAAGTCTACCAAAAGGAGAAAGTTGGTCCCATGACCGGCTAAGCAAATATGATTATATATGGTACCCAACATCTCTGTTGAAATTTATGATCACTTCTCAAAGAAACTTTGAAGCTAGAGATTCTGATATCATCTTAGCCTCTGCTCCGAAATCTGGCACGACCTGGATTAAAGCTCTGATGTATACCATCATCAATCGTCGTGATTATTTACTAGACGCAAACCCGCTGCACGACACGAAACCTAATCTACGCGATCTACCGTGCTTGGAATTCGACCTGTACGTGCACATGGTTAAAATCCAGATCTGGATAGCATTGCAAGTCCAAGACTCTTCTCAACACATGTCCATTACGAGGCTCTGCCGGATTCGATTACACGTTCGAAATCGAAAATTGTTTATCTCTGCAGGAACCCTTTGGATAGATTAATCTCCCACTGGAATTTCGTTTGTCAAAACGAATTTGTAGGTCAGCCACTTCCAATAGAGGAAGCTTTTGAATGTTTTATTCAAGGAAAAGATACTTACGGACCAATATGGGATCACATGCTTGGATACTGGAAAGCAAGTCTGAAAAATCCTGAAAAAATCCTATTCATGAAATATGAAGATCTAAAGGAGGATACAATCACTTGTCTCAAGAAGTTGGCGGAGTTTTTGGGGTGTGGTTTCGACGATGAAGAAGAAAACAAAGGGTTGATTGAAGATATAAAGAAATTGTGTAGCATTCAAAGTCTTAGCAATATGGAAGTCAACAAAACTGGGGAAATGGTGACTGTTTACAAATTCAAAAACAGTTCTTTTTTCAGAAAAGGTGAAATTGGAGATTGGGTTAATTATTTGAATCCTTCTATGGCTGAGAGATTTGAAAAGGTAATAAAAGAAAAGCTGGAAGGGACTGGATTGTCATTTGAACCCTATTGCAAGTGGAGAGAGGCAGGATCCCCTGCTGTAAACGCAGCAGGCTGTGATCCAAAATGAGGGTTTACTTTTTGTTTTGTTTTGTTTAATATTGGTTGGAATTTCCCCTTTTGCCCCCACTTTTAATTGGATACATGAGAGCTAGGATCACCTCTCCTACTTGAGACTATGTCAACCACCAAGTTCTTTGGAAATCTCCAACCAACAAGTTCAAATTTGAAGGAAAAAAACAGTTTCATTGGGTCTATCGGCAGAAAGAAATTTCAACATTTTAAATCATCTAAAATTTTATGAAGTATTGGCGCTTTTTTTTTTTTTTTTTTTTTTTTTTTTTTTTTTGTCCCACTGAATAATTAATCTCACATAGCAGAAGCTTGGAATTGAACCAGGCTGGAATCTGAAACTTCATTTCCACATGCATCTTTATTTTGTATTTTCATCAATGTATGAATGCCTCACTGCATGGCCGATTATGTTTATTTTGATTTTGTTTTTTCCGTCAACTTAATTTAGTATATCTTTGAATACTGCATCAAAAATATACTTGATCACAACTATAATTAATTTTCTTAACTTTCATGGCAACTTTAACGTAAGAAAATGCAATTTAAGATATTATATAACCATTCTGACGATGCTGGATGTTAAGAAATATCGTAATATTATTGACGGAGGTCGGACCAACAACTCGACACGTGTCATCCACACATTAACACAATAATAAATACGGACAGAGAAGATCAAAACCCTAAGGCTCAAGATCCCCACCTTACGGTCTTAACATCGGAACTGAATCCCTAATGGGAGGTCAGCTCCGCTAGCCTCTCCGACCTCTGCCGGTCGGCTAGAGCGCGAAAGAGCTCAATAGGCTCAGCTCGGACCTTACAAGTCGGCCTGAGTGCATCTTAGGCAAGATTCCCCGCGTGCACAACATAACAGATACACATGGAAAGAATCCTCAACCATAAAGGTTCTAATCTCACATTTAAACTACCGTAATTATCTCCTGCAATCAAGGAGATCAAACCATAATTATCCATTCCTTAGGGAACACAAAATCAGAGTCCAACAAGGACACGGACCACTCAGCCTAGGGCACAAGCCCCTCTACGTAAACACTCCCTAAAAAACTATGGAGACTTGATTCCTGATTAATAAACAGGATACGCAGGCAACTTGAGATACAACATCTCGGGCCCAGTCAAAACATCATAAAAAGCCATCCCCCGTTATATCGTTTCTTGTTCTTAATCTTGAACAAGTTGTCACTAGGAAAACAAGCCCTCGGATTTGATACCCGACGATATCCAGCATCGTCAATTGGCGCTAGAAGGAGGGTCTTTTCTGACAATTCTGTTCAAGACTTCGAATCACTATGGTTACAACACGACAACAGGTAGCAAACGGCCATAACGCTAATGATGGAGGTGCTTCAGCCTCCAACGCCAACTATCAGAATCAAGAGCAAGAAGAAAGCGCTCTCAATTCCACTCACCAAGAACTGGTGGATCAGTTGGTGGCTATGGATATTTCCTCGAGGCAGCGACAATAGAGGAAAATAATGATGAGGAGGAGGATCAGGAAGAGGAGGAATTGCAGAAGAAAATGCCTCATCCTCCTCCAAAGCATAAGCGAGGAAAGGAGGATGATTAGGCATACTCCTCAAATCGTGGGAAGGAAATATTAAATCCCCGAGCAATGGATGCTGCCAGGGCAGAGCTGAACGCCATATTAGGGAAAAAGATCTATGGATCTCACCCTCGTATCACCTTTCACAGTGCAGGTGGAGAACTATCCCCAACATGCAAGGTTCGAAGTGCCCAAGCTGGAGCTGTACGACGGATCCAAGGATCCCCAGGATCAATTATTTCAGTACTTGACTCACATAAATCTGGATTGTGCCGCAGACGAGATGAAGTGCAAAGCCTTTCCGGCACTATTGATAGGCCGAGCTCGAGAATGGTTCAGGAAGATCCTAGCAAGGTCTATCTCTAACTTTGAGATGCTAAGAAAGATGTTTCTCAACACATTTATCACTACCAAACCGTTCCAGAGAAACGCTACACACCTGCTCACTCTCAAACAAAAGAAAGATGAGGCGGTGCTGCAATTTCTGTAATGGTTCAATGAGGAGCCTGCGCAAGTGAAGCATGCCGATGAACGCATTCTGATCACCTCCTTCATAGTGGGGCTGAGGGAAGGAAGACCGCCTGCTAAGTTAAACAGCAAACTCCCCAGGTGAATGGAAGAGTGTATGGAGGTTGCGTATAAGCACTACCAAGGAGAGGAAGCAAACCGGCTGAAAAGTGATTCGGAGAAAGGAGAACATAAGAAGGAGAAAACATATGAACAATCTGACAAGCAGAGGAAGTCAGCTTGGGACAGAACGACCACCCCGGCCACAGATCGGTCAAGAAAGAAACAAGCCTTACAGCAGAGGGGTTTTATCCCACTAAATAGGCCACGCGAGCTGGTTCTCACGGTCATGGAAATGAAGGGATTGGCCCGAACTCCACCACCGATGTGAACTTCTCTAGAATGGAGGGACCGGAGCAAGTTTTGTGCCTACCACAAAGACATCGGGCATCATTTAGAGAGTTGTAGGGATTTACAGAGAGATATTGATGCAACAATCATTGAAGGGAAGTTGGATGAGGTCATAGATCGTCTTAGTATGCCGAGCAGCGAGATCGTAGGGATTTCAAGCATAGAGGCTACAATCAAGATCGGTGTCACTACTACAAAATAGGATATAGGTCACACTCAAGATATAAAAATAATCACAGTTTCAATAAAACCGAGACAACGAAAATATATATATCACACTTATAGCTTTCTATCACACTTATTGAAAAACTGAGATAAGTTATATTAATCAATCTCATTTTTAAAGTGTGACTTAATTGATATGATTTTTCTGTCACAGTTATTGGAAAACCGAGATAAATTATATCAATCAATCTCATTCTTAAACTGTGACTGAATTGATATGATATTTCTATCATGGTTTCTAAAAAAAGCGAGATAAATTATATCAATCAATCTCACATCTAAAACATTGACATAATTGATATGATATTTTTATCACGGGTATTGAAAAAACGAGATAAATTATACCAAGCAATCACACTTTTAATCTGTGACTAAATTGGTATGATATTTTTGTCACGGTTATTGAAAAAGCGAGATAAATTATATCAATTAATCTCATTTTTATACTGTGATTGAATTCATGATATTTTTGTCACAATTATAGAAAAAGTGAGACAAATTATATCCACTAACATGAAAAGAGATATTGATCACACTTTTCTAAAGATAAGGATCGCACTTTTAAAATAACCGAGACAAGTAAAATGTATATATATCACACTTAAATTTTTTATCACAGTTATTAGTTGTGAAAAAAAAAAAGAATTAGCACACTTTTTAGGTGTGATTGAAATAATAATAGATCTCGCCTTTTAAGTGTGATAACAACTACTAAAATAAATCACGGTTTTTAAATGTGTTGAAATTATAATCGATCTCGGTTTTTAAGCGTGATAACAACTATAATTGATCACGATTTTTACGTGTGATAACAACTAAAATAAATCACAGTTTTTAAATGTGTTGAACTATAATAGATCTCAGTTTTTAAGTGTGATAACAACTAAAATAGATCACAGTTTTTATTTTCATGGTTTTTAAGAAAACTGAGACAAGAACATCAATCAATCACGGTTTTTAACTGTGATTAAAATAATATGATATTTTATAATGATATTTTAGATTAGTGTGGTCGAAAATGATAATATAGTAGGCATCAGCCCAGCGGTAATTGGTGTGGTTCCTTAATCCAGAGTATCCGGGTTCGAGTCCCAGTGGCAACAAAAGATATGTGTGCGTTTATTTCGAGTATCCGGGTTCGAGTCCCAGTGGCAACAAAAGATATGTGTGCGTTTATTTCGTTTTCGAAAAAAAAGAATGATCACACTTTTTTAGGTGTGATTGAAATTATAATATATCTCGGTTTTTAAGTGTGATAACAACTACTAAAATAGATCACATTTTTTAAATGTGTTGAAATTATAATAGTTCTCGGTTTTTAAGTGTGATAACAACTTAATAGATCACGGTTTTTAAGTGTGATAACAACTATAATTGATCATAGTTTTAAATGTGTTGAAATTATAGTAGATCTCGGTTTTTAAGTGTGATAACAACTAAAATTTATCACAATTTTTATTATCACGGTTTTTGGGAAAAATGAGACAAAAAATCAATCAATCACAGTTTTTGACTATGATTAAAATAATAAGGTATTTTATAATGAGATTTTAGTTTAGTGTGGTCGATAATTAGAAGAAAGAAAGCATCGGTCTAGTGGTAATTAGTGTGGCTCATTAATCCGGAGTATCCGGGTTCGTGTCCCAACAAAGACAAAAAAAATATGTGTGCTTATATATTGCTTTTGGAAAAAATCACTTTTATTGGTGTGATTTAAATTATAATAGATCACGGTTTTTAAGTGTGATAACAACTAAAATAGATCACAGTTTTTAAATGTGTTTTTATTGTTATAGATCTCGGTTGTTAAGTGTGATAATAGCTATAATAGGTCACGGTTTTTAACTATGATAACAACTATAATAGTTCACAGTTTTTAAATGTGATGAAATTATAATAGATTACGGTTTTTAAGTGTGATACCAACTATAATAGATTACGGTTTTTAAGTGTGATAACTATTATAATAGATCACAGTTTGTAACTGTGATTGGATTAAAGTACTTTATGTCACAACTCAATATGCCACATTTTGGAAGCCGTGACTAATGTAAATATATCACACTTAAAACCCGTGATCTTTATGCTTTTTTGTGGTAGTGTGTTGCCAGGAGAACCCCAGAGAAGAAGAGACCGATCTACATATGGTGATCGACAGGTAGACAATCACACCATTAATACCATTGTGAAGGGCCCTAGAAATGTGTTTGGAGAGGAAAGCAATCTAAGCGACCGGACGGGGAGTTCATCTGGAAGCTACAGTGGTCAGAAGCCAGCTCAGGAAGTAACTTATGGTCCCAGGACCCACTTCCGATGGTTGCGAACAACGAAGGCCTGATGATAGAGGCCGTGGTGAACAAAAATTTGGTAAAGAGGATTTGTGTGGACACATGAAGCGCTGTTAACGTCCTCTACTATTTGTCTTTCCAATCTATGTAGCTCAAGGATTCAGAGCTAATCCCTGTCTTAGCACCTCTTTTTGAATTTGGGGGTCCTCCGGTTCATCCTATGGGATGGTCAGGCTCACGACAGCTTTTGGACAGGAATCAAATGGCAGGACTCTCATGGTCACTTATATGGTGGTCAATGCTTCATCAGCATACAACATTATCATGGGACGACCCACGTTGATTGACCTTAGGGCTGTGATTTCCCCGGCTCACATCAGACTGAAGTTTCCTACCGCAGAGGGCGCAGTGGCAATCAAAGGGGACGTGGAGGTGGATAGGAACTGCTATGCCGCCATGTTCAACAGCAAATGCGTGGTCCTAGCTTAAGGAGCTCGGCAGGTTCTGGGCAGTTTTGATTTGTTTCTAATTTTTGCAATTTCAATTCAGTCTTAGTTATTTCACCTTTAGACAACTTTTCAATAAATGGTGCTCAATGAGCGCTTAGTTTTCCTTTCTTTTCAATATAGCCTTATCGTTGATTTTATCACACTATTATGAATGGTCCTAGTTAAGTTTACATGGCATAATATACATGCATGGTCTAATGAGACTAGTTATGTCTGAGCTCCGCCATGTTGGACTCAACAAAAAACAAGCGAGAAGTCAGCAAAATATCTGACCCTGCTCTCCGATATAAAACATGTGAAAAGTCAAAGAATTATGGCCTAGATCGCTGAAATTCGATATCTGAGCTCCACCAAGTCGGACTCAGCAAAAAACATGCGAGAAGCCAGCAAAATATCTGACCCTACTCGCCGATATAAAACATGCGAGAAGTCAGAAAATTATGGCCCAGTTCACTGAATTTTGATATATGAGTTCCGTCAAGTCGGACTCAACAAAAATATGTGATAAGTGAGCAAAATATCTGACCCTGCTTGCCGATACATATATAATACATGCAAAAAGTCAGAAAATTCTGGCCCAGTTCACCAAAATTTGATATCCGAGCTCCGCAAGTCGAACTCGGTAAAGACGTGCGAGAAGACAGCAGAACAACTGACCCTGCTCGTCGAAACCTAACACGAGAAGTCAGAAACATCTGATCCAGCTCGCCAAAATTAAATGCGAAAGGTCAGAACTTCTGACCCAACTCGCCGAGATCTGACATCTGAACTCCCCACATCTGATTCAATAGGGCCATGTCAGCTGAAATGTCCGCATATTTCCGACTCTTCAGTAAAACGGGTATCCGAGCCCCGCAAGTCAGGCTCGGAAAACGGATATGAAATATAGGCAAAAACATAAGTGTGCCACCCAAAACTATAAGTTGAGGCATGGCATACTGAGGGGACAGGATAACCCCACCAACAGTAAAGTATTTATAAGTACTTAAAAGGAATTACTTAAAAGTACTTAAAAGGGAATTACTTAAAGGAAAGTGCTAAAAGAAAGTGCTTAGTAAAAATTTGCTTTTATTACCAAGTTAGGAAAATTACAAAAAGTTTGAAACAAAATTTCAAAAAGATAAATCCATAAACCCTACTGGATTGAGCCTCAAGGGTCGGATTCTATTTCGGCTCTAAAGAAGTAGGCGGAGCCGAGCCAGGAGCAACCGTAGATTTTTTGGGGTGCTTAGACACAATGTCCACACCCTCTTTGAACTATTTCAGAAGGTTATCATAGCCCAAACTCATCCCGTGTTTATAGTAAACCTTCTTGGGAAGATTATCTATGACCAGGTTAGGAAACTGGCCCCTGACGTCGTCTACACCTTGAGTGTAGCCATGGTTCAAGACCAGAATGAGCAATAGCTTTAAAGCCTTAGCAAAGTCTTTCAAAGCCTTGTACTCCTGAACGGCTTCAGCAGCTCAAACTGGAATAGTAGCTTCCAGCTCAACTAATTTTTTTTGGAGTTCGATCGTGGCCTGATCCCTCCCCATTTTCTCCTTAGCAAGCTCATCCACCACGGACTTCAGCTCAGCCTCCCTAGCCTGAAGCTGCTCTTGGAAAGACTTGATTTCCTTGTCCTTGGACTCCACGGAATTCTTTAGCTTTTCTCGACCCTCCCACAGGCCGGCTACCTTATTCTTCTGATCGGCTATGTCTGCAGAAGATTTTCCCAATCTTCAAAAAACCTCCTGCCCGACCAGGGTCCCCTAAGAAAAATAAACAATGAACATAAGAGACATCTACTAAAGCATAGTCACACAAAGGAAGAATCAACTTACGAATTCATCGACTTGAAGCCAACAACAGACAACTCATCGTCCGACATCTTGAAAAGCCTCTCCTGGTCAGAAGTAGTGTCCTCTAGGCCTTCTCGCCCCTAAGATCCCTCGTGGAGCTCACCATTTCAGCCCCTCTTAGTGGGCCTATTCTCATGCGGGTTGTTAGCAACCCTAGATAGGTCCTTCTTCTGGAGATGCAGGCTATCTCCTTCTTTCCCTCCCAGGTCGGAAGAGTCCTGGGTGGTCAGATTCACATCCTCCAAAACAGATTGAATGGAAGACGGCACCATTGAATCCACTTTTAAACTCTGAAGGATGAACTTGAGGCTCTACACTGGCTGTCCTCTCAGAGTTTAGGCTTTGCACAGATTGGCTGACCTCATCCTCATCCTCAGCACTAGCTATCACCTCAACAAAACCAGTCAATGCACACAAAACAGAGCATCTATTAGTTAAGGAACCAATAAGTATGAATGTAAAACATAAAGACAAAAGCGGAAATCCCTACAGGTAGCCCAATCCCCTATACTAAGAGATACATATGGACTAGGTCCAGTATCCTCTAACCGAGCAGTAGCAGTAATTAGCTCATCATATAGCTCGTCAACCTCCCCGAAATAGCCCGATTCATGAATCCCCTTAAGTAGCTTGTCACTAACCGTAGGACGGTCATCTTTGGGAAGCTCCTTTGAGTTACACAAACTCAGCTCCGGATAGCCCTCATGCCGGATGAAGAAGAATATATTCATCCATTGTTTGTTGGATGTTTTTCCCTTGAGGATATAGGAACGTTACTTGAACACCCGGTTCTATGGGAGAAGTAGTACCGTCCGGATGATCCTTCACTCTCACATGGTGGTAAAAATATCTAAACCGCCGCACCGAGAACTTAATGCCGAGTAACCTACACCAAAAGGCAAATCCTATGATGTCCCTAATAACATTAAGGTCTATCTGAGAAATCCCTGGACCTTTAGGCGCAGCACAGCTATGAGGGCCAGACAAAGAGGAAGCCTCAGTACAACTTTGAATAATTCCTTATGAACGGAGCAGAATCCCTCCGGAGGCACACGTGCAAAGTTATGAGGATCAGAAGGGAGCCGGGGGTATATCTCTCTATGTCTATTCCGTACGTCTCACAAATCTCATCCAAATCTTCCTGAGATAGGATAGATTTGATACATTCACTGCCCGTGACTACCTCGTTGTCGACCATCTGTGAACTTAGGGTTTTGGTAAAAATTCAAATAAAACCGTCTACTTAATCAAATAAAGCAGACTCAAACAGAGCAAGAGTACATGTAAGATTAAAAATCGGAGATTAGATAAATTGGAAGAGGAGCAATCAACAACCGGATCTTGATCTTCTGATTTAAGGACCACAATGGGGGTAAATGATTGATATGACGGGGTTATAACCCCCAACACGCCTCGAAAACTGTCCCAATTCAAATGGGTAGGCAGCAATGCCTTGGATCTCATGATAGTTATGACAGCGTTGTAATGAAGTCCCTGCCACCTGGCAAGTTATGTTTAAAAACATCTACGTCTGGACGACCGTGCCGAGCCACTACCTTGACAAATTTGAGCCGACCTCAAGAGCTCCACTAGATCTGAGAGGCTTATGACGGAGGTCGGACCAACACCTCGACATGTGTCATCCACACATTAACACAACAATAAATGCGGACAGAGAAGATCAAAACTCTAAGGCTCAAGAGCCCCACCTTAGGGTGTAAACATCGGAACTGAATCGCTGAGAGGAGGTCAGCTCCGCTAGCCTCCCCAACCTCTGCCCGTCGGCTAGAGCACGAAAGAGCTCAGTAGGCTCAACTCAGGCCTTACAGGTCGGCCTGAGTGCATCTTAGGCAAGATTCCCTACATGCACAGCATCACAGATAATCATGGAAAGAATCCTCAGCCATAAAGGCTCTAATCTCACATTTAAACTACCGTGATTTATCTCCTGCAATCAAGGAGATAAAACCATAATTATATATTCCTTAGGGAACACAAAATCAGAGTCCAATAAGGACACGACCCATGCAGGCCTAGGGCACAAGCCCCCTATATAAACATTCCCTAAGGAACTATAGAGACTTGATTCCTGATTCATACACATGATACGTAGGCAACTTGAGATACAACATCTCAGGCCCAGTCAAAACATCACAGAAAGCCACCCCTCGTTATATCATTTCTTGTTCTTAATCTTGAACATGTTGTCACTAGGAAAACAAGCCCCTGGATTTGATATCCGATGATACCAACATCGTCAATTATCCTAGATTTTGTTATATAATTTTCCATGTGTTATGTTGTTAGCATGTGTGTAACAAATAGGTGTAACGACACCTATATGAAAATGTAGGTGCAGTATTCTGCTTTATGGAAATCCAGTAACAAAAGATTATTCTTTTATACAAATTTATTAGTTTCTTTCTTGGTATCAGAGCCGAGGTCCGGCGCCAATGGACACCACTGGAGCCTCCACCACCAGTGTCGGAGATGGATAAGCTCCTTCCATTGGTGCGATGTCTGCTATTCTTATAGTCTCGGTTCAAGAATTCAACCACGATCTCACATGCAAGTTATTCCACTGAGGAAACCCTTCATCATCATCGACCTTCTTGTCTAATGGAGTAGTTACTGGCATTACAGTTCTAGGAATGCCTGCACCAGGTATTTCACCTCCTCCTTCTCTATCTTGCTTTAATTTTGAAAGATTGGTGTCTCATTTCACCGGCTTCCTTTTTAGCATTCCAAATCCTTCATACCTTGGATCTGTAAGTCCACATTCGTCAACTTCATTACTTGTTCCGCCCTTTTGTGGGAATCTTAGTCAAAGTTGCCCCGTGAAGTTAGATCGAAGTAATTATCTACTATGGCGTTATACCATTCTGCCTATAATCCGTGCACAAGTTGGAGGATCACCTTCTGAGCTCAATTCCTGCTATGATTGTGACTGTTTCCATATCAATCTTGCCTAATCCCTCTCTTAGTTCTGTGACTGAAGAATGGTCTACAAAAGATCATTTTTTGATGGGTTGGATGCTTAATTCAATGGCCAAACAAGCATTAACTGAAGTGGTAGGCTGCTCCACTGCATATGAAGTTTGGAAAACCCTAGAAACCTTGTTTAATAGTCAATAAGAAGCTCGAATGCTTGAGTATAAATACGCTCTCTGGCCAAAGCCTTGAATGGATCCAAATCCTGTCAGACTACCTAGTACAAACAAAGGGCTGACGCAAGATCTCGGGTAAGGGGCCAATAAATTTTGTAAAGGGAAATAAAGAAATTAAGGGGGGAAACTATAAACATAATACATATATTAGTGTATTTTTTCGGATCAAGAGGGCAGTTGCCCCCTTAGTTGTATGTAGGTCTGTCACTGAGCACAAATGAAATTATATTTTGATACATTAACTAGAACTGGCTATCCTATTACTAAGTCATAACTTATATTGGCTACCTTAGTCGGTCTCAGGGCCGGCCCCGGGGGCGGGCGAGATGGGCGACCGCCCAGGGCCCAAAATTACATCTCTAACAATAGTGTAAGTTAATCTAGTAGATAAGCAGTGATTTTATACTCCTATTGATGCTTGTTTGATTCTTGATTTTGACATATTTTGGGATTATTTATTTATTGTAATGATATATGAATTTATAGTTAAACTTTTGTAAAGTAATTATACTAATGAAAAATCAGCGCTAGCTGATCGCTCAGGGCCCATTAACTGAATGTTATGTTGAACAACATTAAACTTGATATTATAATCGATGATTTTGCATCTAGATATGCACATAGATTTTTTTTTTCGTGATCAATTTGTATTCTTGTCATTTTAGTTATGTTGTAGATCGATGTTTTGCAATCTTTTGATGTTGTTGCTTATGATTTCGTTGTTTTGTAGTTGTTTGTGATGTTTTTGTTTCAGCTATTGTTGTTTTCTCTCTACCGATTCAATAATATTATTTTTTTTAATATTTGTAATATGATGTTAGATATCAACCTTAGTATTTTCTTGAACATGATTTTACTTATGTTACATATGTATAGAAATTATTTTCATAAATAAAAAGTGGGCCCTTCTTCAAGTTATTCCCCGGGCCCCTTTAAGTCTTAGGAACAGACCTGGTCGGTCTAGATCATGATTATGAATCTGTTATAGTCAAAATTCTTTAGGAGAAGATTATGGAGTTAAAAGAACAAATTGCACCAACAGGTCGTCGTACCACTGAACAAGAAAAAGAAATATTCCGTAAAACACTAGGAGTAAGGTGAGATTACCTTACTACACTTGGACCTTCTCAACCCTCGACATCAATCTCTTCACAATAACAATCACAGTCGCAGTAGCATCGGTAAAGAGTCGGGAAAAAAACCTTACCAAATTGGAAAAGAAATGCAACAAGATGAAGGCCCAACAAGCGAATAAAAGATGCTTTGTCGAAGGTCATTGAAACTCTCATAGCTCAGATTTCAAACCTAAAATGACATCGAGAAACATTCGCAAGAGATGAATATCGAAGAAGATGAATATGAAGTTGGTTTGAGTGATGACAATGTCTATTAGATTTTTGTAAACATCGGATCCGTGGCGGACCTATATACAGCCAAGGGGGGGCAACTGCCCCCCCTTAATCCGAAAAAAATACATTAAAATTTATACGATACATATAGTTTGCCCCCTTGTAACGACCCACTCCCAAAAAAGGCAATTTTCTTGGGAAATGAACCGTTCGGCCATGTTATGAAAGAAAGCTTCATAACACGAAGCCTCGTAGTAGAAAACTAAAAGAAATAAAAATAATCGCGGAAGTTAAAATGTATTTCGTAACAAAGTGAGGTGGTCTACGGGGTCAACCTGATTTATTACAAAACATAAATAATATAAGTCTAAGTCTCAAATATTTATTTATCCTCAAATTCTATCTCCACTGCCTCGAACACAAAGATGACCTCCTCGGAAACAGACATAACATCAGCTAAGATAATGTGACAGGATGCTATTGTTTTCGTGGTCGGGGCTAACTTGATCATCTGAAAAATTAAACATAAAATAAAGAGTGAGCTCGAAAGCCCCGTAAAGAATAAAATATCAAAAGGGAACTAGGGACGCCACTGAGCAGGCTGTCCGGAGTTCCTTACTTAGTTATTCTAGAAATAAAGAAACTTAAAAAGAAACGTAATGAATATAAATTTTTGAAATAAAAGTACCATAGTAATTAATAAAAAAAACAAAATGGATTTACTATCGGTTCCGTGAAGGCTCGTATGCTAACTGATTAATGATACGGTCACTAAGACTATACTTATAATAATCGAAGCCCAGTGCAGCACCAGGATGTCCATTATTCTTGCCCATGGACAGGGACTAACCGGCTCCGGCAATATTCTCACATCTACTTCCCGTGAGTAGGGGCTAGTGCCGGGGACCCTCGAGGATTCACTGCTGTAAAACTGATACTAGTGGCTAGGACCGTACCATTTTCTGACTAACATAATACTCTATTTCTATATTAATTTTCTATTTAATTGTTTACTCATTTATTTATCCGATCATGTATACATATATATATAATTATACTATCTATAAATATAGTCACATATATCTATATATCCATACATATATATCTGAAGGTTCATTAAAAAGAAGTTTGGCAGTTCTGTTCCAAAACTTTTAAGTCAAACTTTACGGCAAGAATAATACGTATATATTAATAGATAAATATAACTAATTTAATACATTAAGGTTTCTGAACAAAAAAAACAAAGGTTTTCTTAAAAAAAAAACCTAAATTATTTAGGTTGATTTTTAAGCAACGTCTTGATGTAGTCTGTAAAAATAAAATTTATACGATAGAAAACCCTTTTCCATAAATTTCGACAGAGCAACTTGAACATAATTTCTATAACAACTTATTGGTGTATGAAAAGAGATGTAAAATAACAATTTATGTAAAACTCCCTAAAACATAGAAATAATTTAGAAGAAAAACGATTAGCATAAAAATCACGTTTGGATGCTGAGTTCAATTAAAAATTATTTTTATTTAAAAAAAAAAATAGTTCATATGAGATAATTGATATGATAAATTTTTGTATTATATTCAATTCATTATTATCTTAATTTAAGGAGAATTTGCCCAGTGTAAACATTTCAAAGGGATCATTCTTAACAATCACGTGAAAAACAAATTGTCAAAAACCACAAATAGAAAAAAAAATGCAAACTAAAATACAATTGATATTAAATTCTTTACCTTAACTTATTTCCTCAAAGCCTAGCCCCAACACACAAGCTATTGAAATTGATATCTCCTACAAAGATATATGGTAAGGCTCCTATTAGCATCATCTTTAAAACCAATAATTTTGCTTGGGATTGCATAAGGAAAAGAAGAGAAATATTGATGTTTACCTTTCATCAAAATGCTTCAAGACCACCTATGGCAGACAAATTTTCTAGATATGTGAAGAGGTTTGTACTGGAAAGGAAAAGGAACCACTGCATTAAGGATGATAGAGCCGCTAAATAAGGAGAAATACTAGAATTAATTAATAATTTTTTATTTTATTTTTTTAAGATTCCTACCAATCTAAACGGATGGAACGTGAATTTATGGCATCATTGATGGGAATTACTTTCCCTTGTCCTTTACAATTCCCTTGTCTTTTTTCCTTTTTTTTCCAAATTTGTAAGAAAACTATTTTGTAAAAATATATGGGTCGTGACATTCTCTCCTTGTTGAATAAGTTTCGTCCTCGAAACTTGTCATACCTTATGTTCGAAAAAATATCTGGATGATTTTGTTGTAGAGCTTCCTCCTCTTCCCATGTTGCCTCATGTTCAGTGTGATTAGACCACTGTACCTTGACCAACTGGACCTTTCGACCACTAACTTCATGGTCCCTTCTTTCTAGAATTCGAATGGGTTTCTCTTCATAAGTCAGATCTTCCTCCAACATGCCAGGTTCTAACTCAACTTCTTGTTGCGGTTCAGAAAGACATTTGCGGAGCAAAGATACATGGAAGACATTATGAACACGGGACATATGTGATGGCAATTTCAACCGATAAGCTAATTCTCCAACCTTAGCAAGAATCTCGAAAGGACCAACAAATCTTGGACTAAGCTTTCCTTTCTGACCAAAACGCTTAATTCCTTTGGATGGTGAGATCTTAAGGTAGACCATTTCGCCAGCCTCAAAACTTAATGGTCGCCTTTTTGTATCGGCCCAACTTTTGTATCGGCCCAACTTCCAACCAACGTCTTTGTCTCAGGTTCAACTCTTTCTGGGTAAAAATATATTTGAGACTTTTGTGGTCAGTAAAAATTTTGCAGGAAACTCCATATAGATAATGTCTTCAAAGTTTCAAAGCAAAAACCACTGCTGCTAATTCAAGATCATGAGTCAGATAATTCTTTTCATGAGTCTTCAATTGTCTCGAGGCATATGCGATAACTTTGTC
Source organism: Gentiana macrophylla (assembly GCA_026214975.1). NCBI lineage: Eukaryota > Viridiplantae > Streptophyta > Magnoliopsida > Gentianales > Gentianaceae > Gentiana > Gentiana macrophylla. The sequence goes on from CM047815.1 coordinate 16,235,025, forward strand.
ATTTTGCATCAGAACACAACCAAGTCCTTGATGGGATGCATCGCTATAAATCTCATATTCCATATCAGGGGTAGGTAAGGTCAGTATAGGTGCTGTCACTAAACGTTTTTTCAACTCTTGGAATGATCATTCACATTCATCATTCCACTGAGACTTCACATCCTTCCGGGTTAACTTAGTCAATGGGGCTGCTAGAAGGGAGAATTCCTTAACAAACTTATGATAATAGCCCGCCAATCCCAAAAAGCTTCTTATCTCGGTGGCACTGATCGGCCTTTTCAGCTTCACCATCGCTTTACCTTAGATGGGTCCATCAAACACCATCTCCTGAAATCACATGTCCAAGGAAAGAAACTTTGTCCAACCAGAATTCACACTTACTAAACTTCCCATACAACTGTTTTTCTCTGAGAATTTGCAACACAGTCTTTAAGTGTTTTGCATGTTCCTTTTCATTTTTTGAATAAATCAAAATATCATCTATGAAGACAACTACAAACTTATCAAGATACGGACTGAACACTTTGTTCATCAGATCCATAAAAGCTGCGGGAGCGTTAGTCAAACCAAACGGCATCACTAAGAACTCAAAGTGTCCATATCGAGTCCTAAAAGCAGTCTTGGGTATGTCCTCAACTCGAATCTTCAATTGAAGATAACCTGATCGAAGATCAATCTTAGAATAAACTCGGGAACCCTGAAGCTGGTCAAACAGATCATCAATCCTGGGCATAGGGTACTTATTCTTGATAGTAATCTTGTTCAACTCTCTGTAATCGATACAGAGACGTAAGGTACCGTCTTTCTTTTTAACAAATAAAAACGGAGCTCCCCATGGAGATGAACTCGGTTGGATAACTCCTCTATCCAACATATCTTGAAGTTGTTCTTTTAATTCTTTCATTTCTGCAGGTGCCATACGGTAAGGTTGTTTAGAGATTGGAGTCGCTCCTGGCACAAGATTAATTTCAAACTCAATCTCTCGATCTGGCATTGGTCCTGGCAACTCTTCTGGAAAGACATCTGGAAAACCTCTGACAATTGGAACATCTTCGATTCTAATATCTTTATGTTCCGACTTAACTAAATTGTTCATACATCCTTACTTTAGAGTTCGAATTGCAGATGTTGACGATATGACCGGTGTAGGTTTACGGTGCTTGGGTAAATCACCTTGAAAAGAAACTTCAGGTTCAGAAGGCACAAGAAAGGTCACTTTCTTTTGTCGACAATCAAGGTGAACATAATGGCGTGATAACCAATCAATACCTAGGATGATGTCAAGATCCAAGAAATCTAGTATAATGAAGTCAGATATCATCTCCCTACATCCAACCTGGACTTTACAGTCCTGAACAAACTCATCAACCAAAACTATATTTCCAACGGGTGTTGATACCGCTAAAGGTCTATCCATCTTTTTGGAAGGGCATCCTAGTTTAGTGAAAAACTTTTGTGACACAAAAGATTGTGATGCACCCGTATCAAATAAGGCTTTAGCGGGGATGGAATTTACCCAAATAGTTCCTGATTACAAAACAAATGAATATAAAGCATAATGATTTAAGAAGACTGAAAACTATAATAAATCAATATAAAATACCTGTCATAACATTCTCATCCGCATCAGCTTGCTGAGCATCCAAAGCAAAGACGCGAGCATGTGTAGTGTTTGGCTTGGCAGCTGGCCTTCCTTTCTTAAGGTTGGATGGGGCAGCTGTAGAAGACCCTGGCTTAATTGGCGAATGCTGACGTTTTGGACAATCACGAAGATAATGACATGCTTGACCACACTGATAACATACACCCTGACCAGCCCTGCACTCCCCTGTATGATACTTGTGACAATTTGGACATTGGGGAAAACTCGGCTTTTGAACAATTGGTTTCTTAGCTGGTGCAGGACTTACAGACTTTCCTTTTGAAGAACCTTCCCACTTCCTCTTACCACTTGATAACTGGGCCTTAGCTCTCTTGTGTACACCTTCAGCTTTAATTGCCCTTTCAAACACTTCCACGATAGAATCAAACTTAGCTCAATGAATGAAAGTGATATGGTAGGATGGAGTCCGGACTCAAACCTACTAATCTCGGCTTTCATCTTGCATTAAATATGGAACAAAAATGGATCAACTCATTGAATCGATTAGCGTACTCGATCACAGACATGCCATCTTCTTGTTTCAAATTATAAAATTCACTCTGTTTCTCCAAACGTAGGGTTCACGAAAAAAATTATCATAGAAGATTTCCTTAAACCGATCCCAAGTTACAGATTGCCCTTCTGTCAGGTATGTAGCCTTCACGGTCTCAAACCAGTTCCTCGCTTGACCCACAAAGAAACCCTTGACAACACCAACCCAAAGCTCTTCCGGCACAAACATGGACTCCATGTAACTTTCTATCTGCTTAATCCACTTTTCTACCTGAAGTGGATCACCAAGGCCATCATAATCTTTAGTTCCTATCTTTTTCAACTCTGCAAACCCGGTTTGTTGGTTTCATGGGTTGTATTTGAACATTCTCCATCTAAAAGAAAATGAGTTAGTTTACAAAATTAATAGTATTTTATCTATTATGTTCCCTAAGAATTGAGACACTTGCACTCCTAAAGATATCAGTTCCTAATCTAGAGATCAAAACCAATAAGATCAAACTTAAATGTCAAGCATAGATTCACCAACTGGCAAAAACCTTGCTCTGATACCAACTGTAACGACCCACTCCCAAAAAAGGCAATTTTCTTGGGAAATGAACCGTTCGGCCATGTTATGAAAGAAAGCTTCATAACACGAAGCTTCGTAGTAGAAAACTAAAATAAATAAAAATAATCGCGGAAGTTAAAATGTATTTCATAACAAAGTGAGGAGGTCTACGGGGTCAACCCGATTTATTACAAAACATAAATAATATAAGTCTAAGTCCAAAATATTTATTTATCCTCAAATTTTATCTCCACTGCCTCGAACACATAGATGACCTCCTCGGAAAGCAGACATGACATCACTAAGATAATGTGACAGGATGCTATTGTTTTCGTGGTCGGGCTAACTTGATCATCCGAAAAATTAAACATAAAATAAAGAGTGCGCGAAAGCCCGTAAAGAAGAAAAAAATCAAAAAAGGAACTAGGGGACGTAATCGAGAGCAGTCGTCCGGAGTTCCTTACTTAGTTATTCTAGAAATAATGAAATTTAAAAAGAAACGTAATGAATATAAATTTTTGAAATAAAAGTATCATAGTAATTAATAATAAAAAAAAACAAAATGGATTTACTATCGTTTCCGTGAAGGCTCGTATGCTAATCTGATTAATGATACGGTCACAAAGACTATACTTATAATAACTGAACTAGTGCAAACCGGATGTCCATTATTCTTGCCCATGGACAGGGACTAACCGGCTCCGGCAATATTCTTACATCTACTTCCCGTGAGTAGGGAAGCCAGTGGGGACCTCTTATGATTCATTCTTTGTAAAACTCGATACTAGTGGCTGGGACCATACCATTTTTCGACTAACATAATACTCTATTTCTATATTAATTTTCTATTTAATTGTTTACTCATTTATTTATCCAATCATGTATATACATATATATATATATATATATATATATATATATATATATATATATATATATATATATATATATATATATATATATATATATATATATATATATATAATTATACTATCTATAAATATAGTCACATATATCTATATATCCATACATATATATCTGAATGTTCATTAAAAAGAAGTTTGGCAGTTCTGTTCCAAAACTTTTGAGTCAAACATTACGGCAAGAATAATACGTATATATTAATAGATAAATATAACTAATTTAATACACTAAGGTTTCTGAACAAAAAAAAAAAAAAAACAAAGGTTTTCTTAAAATAAAAAAAAATAAAAAACTAAATTATTTAGGTTGCTTTTTAAGCAATGTTTTGATGTAGTCTGTAAAATAAAATTTATACGATAGAAAACCCTTTTCCATAAATTTTGACAGAGCAACTTGAACATAATTTCTATAACAACTTATTGGTGTATGAAAAGAGATGTAAAATAACAATTTATGTAAAACTCCCTAAAACATAGAAATAATTTAGAAGAAAAACGATTAGCATAAAAATCACGTTTGGATGCGGAGTTCAATTAAAAATTATTTTTATTTAAAAAAAAAACAATAGTTCATATGAGATAATTGATATGATAAATTTTTGTATTATATTCAAATCATTATTATCTTAATTTAAGGAGAATTTGCCCAGTGTAAACATTTCAAAGGGATCATTCTTAACAATCACGTTAAAAACAAATTGACAAAAACCACAAATAGAAAAAAAAATGCAAACTAAAATACAATTGATATTAAATTCTTTACCTTAACTTATTTCCTCAAAGCCTAGCCCCAACACACAAGCTATTGAAATTGATATCTCCTACAAAGATATATGGTAAGGCTCCTATTAGCATCATCTTTAAAACCAATAATTTTGCTTGGGATTGTATAAGGAAAAGAAGAGAAATATTGATGTTTACCTTTAATCAAAATGCTTCAAGACCACCTATGGCAGACAAATTTTCTAGATATGTGAAGAGGTTTGTACTGGAAAGGAAAAGGAACCACTGCATTAAGGATGATAGAGCAGCTAAATAAGGAGAAATACTAGAATTATTTAATTTTTTTTTTTTTTTTTTTTTTTAAAGATTCCTACCAATCTAAACGGATGGAACTTGAATTTATGGCATCATTGATGGGAATTACTTTCCCTTGTCCTTTACAAATCCCTTTTCTTTTTTCCTTTTTTTTTTTTTCTCCAAATTTGTAAGAAAACTATTTTGTAAAAATATATGGGTCGTGACACCCTCTTAAATTTTTCATTTGCCTTTAAAAATTTTATTGCCTCCCCTTATCCGAGATCCTGCGTCCGCCCTTGCATCGCATGTCTTTAATTTGAGTGACGACGATAAATTTTAATGTTAATTATAACCGTATCTTTATTTGTGATTGATTGCATGATTCCCCGTTTGTATGGTGTTTGATTTGCTTATTATTGAGGGAAAAACATGTACGGATTTTAAAATTAGCATGGTGGCCATGCAAAAGCAAATAAGTGATTTTAAAAAAAATTAGATTTTCAGAGACGACATGTCGTCTCAAAAGATTGATTCGAATAATTAATCAGCAAAATAATAAAATTTTTAAAATTAAAAAAGATATTTAAAGCGACGACACATCGTCCCTAAAGATCATTTTAAGATAAGGTTTTATTTTTAAAATTGGCAAATTGTAATAGAAATATGTAAACATAACAATGCAATTTTTTATAGGGTAAAAAATGACAAATATTTATTCCACAGCAATTTAATTTTGCTCATATTTAATTACAAAAATGAGTATATCTTTTGATCTTAACGTCAAAAGATCATAATTTTTTCATAATATTTTTCCTTTCTCCGTTCTCTTTATTCAGACATCCCATATGATATTTTTCGAGGTCATTCTCGTCAAAAAGAACGAAATAGTGGAACAGTGGACTAGTGGATTTGAGATCAATTCCATTGTACCGCACATTGGATTTGAGGTAACGAATAGTGAAATTTTCCTTATCACCCAATCAGTATTTCCACTATCATGATTCCTTTTTTTCCTCAAATTTTTTTTATTCTCACTCCATCTTTTAAAATAATTGTTTTGAAAAATCAATATTATTAAATGAAAAATTATAAATATGATATTTTATTTAATTCGACGACAATCGTCGCATGAAATACAACCGGTTTTTTTAATAATTAAATAAATTTTATTTTAAAAAATACATTTAATTAATTTCGCATTTAACATGACGTCGGTCGTCCCCAAAAATATTGCCACGTCACGCACTGAAAATTCAAGAGTTGACTTTTTCACGTCAGCATGACATTTAATGGGACGACATTGTCATTGCAAAAAGGATTTCCTTCTTTTTTGGATCGGAAAGAATACGACGGGTTGTTGGCACATTAAATATCTTTTGTGATGACTTGGTATTTAAAGCGACGACTTTTTGTCACCGCAAAAAATCGTATTTTTTGTATTAGTACTAAAACTGTTGCACCATAAAATCTCTCAACAATATATATTTATCTCTTTTCCTTTTCTTAATGCTATTAGTTGTTGAGTTAATTTGTATTAGTGTTTTAAAGGGTATAATAGAGCTGGTTCCAAGATGAGTAGGCTTGATAGAATTTTGATGTCAGATAGCTTTTTCTCCAAATGGGAAGATGTTACCTTGGAAGCTCTTGACTGGAGACTATCGGATCATTGTCCTTTGTTTCTCTCAATAAAAAAATTGACTTTTGGTCCTTCTCCGTTTAGAGTGTTTGGTCATGGGTTAGAACTTGAAGGCTTAGAGAAAGTAGTGAAGAATTGTTGGCAACAAGAAGTGAACTCGACGGTTCCAGGAATAAAATTGAAAGTAAAGTTAAAAGAGCTGAAAGAAGTTTTGAAAGTTTGGGGTAAGGAGGTTTTTGGGGGTATGTCTCTGCAAATTAAACATGAAGAGAAATTATTTGCAAAGTTGGATTTAGATGCCGAGGAGAGAAATCTGAAAGAGGATGAAGAAAAACTTAGAGCAGAAGCATATGAGAAAGTTTTTCAGTTGGGAGCCTTGATGGAGAATAAATTACGAGAAAAATCATGAATTAATTGGTTGAAGGATGGTGACTCCAACACAAAATTCTATCAAAGATGTGTTAAAGGAAGAATGAGAAAAAGTTCCTTGAAGGGCTTGTTGGTAAATGGTAAATGGCTAGCTAGAGGATCCTTATTCTGTAAAAATGCTGCTCAAAATTTATTCAATGATCTATACAAGGAAAAGGTACGTTCCATGCCTGCTTTTAATAGTAATTTATTTGCTAAAATATCGCAAGATCAAAGTATTTGGCTTGAAAGAAAAATAACTGAATAAGAAATTAAAGTAGCGGTATGGTTGTGTGAAGGATCTAAGGCTCCCGGGCTGGATGGTTTTAATTTTAATTTTATCAAACGCTTTTAAGGAATCATGAAAGCCGGTTTTTGTGAAGCCATTTATGAGTTTGAGGAATATGCAAAGTTTCAAAATGGTTGTACTTCTTTTTTTTGGGTTAAAATGTAAATTATATTAACCAAAGGTATGTACAAGTACACCCTAAGAAAGTAACAAACTAGGGTTATATTGATGCACCTAGTGCACTTAACAGAGCATATCCCAACAAACCCAAAGAGGGGTCATATTGGGGGTTCCATCCATCTAAGTCACAAATGAGAGAGTTGTAAGGAAACCCCAAAAGAGCATATCCCAAAAGAGCTTGAGATTCTGGAGGATGGTGTAGATTCCAGGATGCATTTAGCGCATGAGGCAGAATGTAGCCTACAATCTTCCTAGGGGTTCATATAATTTGGGTCGTGCGGGTTTCATAAAAACTGAAACACAACTTTTATGTTGCGGGTTATATATAAAAATTTGAAACCATATTCAACTCAATTCAAAGTTCAACCCCACACGTGCAGGTTTCGTTAAATACGGGTTGGGTTCGGGTTAGCATGACAATAAATTTTAACGCTCTTAGTGATAGTTAATTGATTCGGTAATCTTTAGTTATCGGAGAAAAAAGAAAATATTCAACATTAAAACCCCAAATATATAATAAAGGCATATAGCATAATTATATCATCCATAACCCAAAAACCAAAATAAATCAACATCATAGTTTACGGTCCATTGTTCACCATTGGTTTAGAAAAGAACAAAAACAAAAGAGATGAAATGATGTTGCCGGAAGAATGTGATAAACCGATGATACTTACGGATGATGTTACCGGAAGAACAAGATGATAGCTGAACTTGTTTATGTTTGAATTGATGTTATGATACTGCAATATATATATATATATATATATATATATATATATATATATGGGTTGAGTTGGGTTCAAATATGTTTTCTATGGTACAACTCATACTCAACCCATAAGATGCGGGTCAAAATATATTAAAATCTTACTCAACCCAAATCCATTTTTAACCCGCAATTGCAGGTTGAGTTAGGTTGAGTTAGGTTGAATTAGGTCGGATTGGGTCGGGTTGTGATTTTTTGTTCACCCCTAAATCTTCCCAACGTCACAACCTTAAGCAGCATTCAACAACTTGCAAAGCTAACAAGTAGAGGGGGCAAGCTGCAAACTAACTAGCTATAACCTGGGAGCACCCTAGCTAGCTATCTAATATGCAAAGAATGTAAATTAGCAACAAAGCTACTGCACCAACCCTCCCCTGACAGGTTTAACGGGAGTTGTGTACCCTTTCCCACTTGCTTTTGCATTTGAGCCATTAGCAGGTATCTTTTTCTTATTTTCCACAACCTTAAATTCCACATCCTTATGTGTGAAGGAAGATCTGGAGGCCCTTGGCCCAACCCCAGCTGCCTCAACTTCCACACTTTCCAGTCTTCCAGTTTCATCCCATGTTGGTCAATCAGATAGTTCCCCTTCCTCATCTGCCACACCTTCCGGTTCAGATTCTGTAGGACCACCTTCAGTATCCCTTCAACCATCTGTGCTATTTCCATTTTCAAAGTCCAGACCCCTCATTGAAATGTAAAGCAAAACTCAGTACATGGAAGTAATCGTCTCTATCGGAGGGTGGTAGGTTGGTCCTCATAAAAGAGGTTCTAAGCGCTCTTCCGCTCTTCTTCTTTTCCATCGACAAGCCTCCTAAATATGTGCTGAATTTGTTGGAAAGTGTGAGGTCTTATTTTTTGGGGAGGGGATAGGTTTACAAACAAGAAAAAAATTGCGTGGGTTGAATGGAAAAATTGCAAGCTCCTAAATCTTTGGGTGTCATGGGGGTGGGTAGTCTTAAGGTGCAAAATTTGGCTTTACTTTGTAAATGGTGGTGGATGTATCTTTCAGAAACAAATGCTTTGTGGAGGAGGGTGATAGTGTCAATTTATTGTGCCGCGGGTGCTTGGGATGTAGAGGGTTGTCGATTGAGTGGTGGGGGGTTTGGAAGGGGATAGTTTGTGTTGTTAAGAGTGCTAAAAGGGAGGGTGTTGATTAATTGGGTCGGAGTGTTGGGTGGTGGGTGATGGTAGCAGTGTGATGTTTTCGGAAGATAATTGGGTGGGCATTGGCCCATTGAAATTTAACTTCCCTAGGGTTTTTAGGCTAGCTTTGTGCAAAGAAGAGTTGGTGGCAAGGATGGTGAAGTGGGTAGAGTGTCGGTGTTCTTTCTTTTGGTCGTGGAGCCTCGAGGTTGAGGGGTTGTGATAAGGATGAAGTAGGTGAGTTGGAGAATTTAATTAACTATGTTGATAAAAATGCAGGTTTAGTGGATAAATTGAATTAGAGTCTTCGCTCGTATGGCGTCTTCTCGGTGGCCTATTTGCAGAAACAACTTGAAATGGATTTTATAATAATTCTTTTTCGGCTAATGAGCAGGTTGTCAGGTGGAACAAAATGCTACCTTCAAAAGTAAACATGTTCATGTTGAAAGCAAGTCTCAAAAGGATTCCCACAAAACTGAATTTTATTCTTCGTGGAGTTGCAATTCAAGATTCTCTGGGTTCATTATGTTAAAAGTATGAAGAAACCGTTAACCATCTTCTATTTGCATGTAATTTGTCTCTTCTGATTTGGTCACATGTTCAAAGTTGGTGTAAGATTTTTGGCCTAAATGCTTCTTGTTTAGTGATATATGCTTTTTGCAAGCAAGATATGGTGGAAATACAATGTCGAAATTTTCTTCTTGTTTATTGACATCAGTAGTTCGAGTTACGGCTTGGGTAATTTGGAATTTTAGAAACAAAATCATCTTTCGTACTCATGTTTTAAATCCGGAGATGATATTCAGAGAAGTTCAAAGATTATCATTTTCTTTGCTGTCAAATTTTAAGGGTCTCAATGTAACGTCCCGCTCCCGGATACCGAGCCCTTATCCGAAGAGAAATGTTCGGCGCACATAGCATTAAATAAATCTAATAATATACGCTAGCCTCTACGTCGTCGTATCAAATAAAATCAAAGGGAAGCTAAAAAAGACTCGAGTAAAAACATAAATGCTACTAAGAATGGAAATTAACCATACTAAAGATGGATAGTTAAATTACAATGATGAAAAACCCAAAGACTTACACAATACAAACTCTTAAAAGTACCAACATAACTTACAAAAGTCTAGGAGTAAAAGAACAACAAGTCTTGTACAACCCTTACGAAAAAGAAAAGAAAATAAACTAAAAGCATCTTCAAGGCAGCAACATCATCAAGTCATCAACTACTCTTGGTCAACTTGTTTGTCTTGTTACCGCGTAATGCATACAAAAGAAAATGCAAAGGAGGTAAGTACAAAGTACTAAGTAAAAGTGAGAATCTAATGAATAACTAAGTTCTACAACAAAAGGTTCTTTCTATTATTATTATGTTATCTTTATGAGAGATCGACTCAATCTAGGTTTCACTTCATGTCCATCAACATGTCATGACTATACATTTCTATCTTAACTTATCTTGGTTAGGTCATCACTCAAGGGCACTATGCATGATGTGTATCCATCACGAGATATACTTGCCAACTATGGTGAATAGCACCAATAGTCCCGGGATCTCCCCGGTATGCATTTACGTTCAATAAATTTTCTCCACTACCCTTCCGCCTTTTGAGCCAGTAGCGTTGTTCACCTTTTATGAACGTATCACATCGCCGATGTGACATGGTGTCTGACCGAGAATACGTGACGTTTTATCTTTTAGTACCACATTTCTAACTTTATTGTGTATTAACTAGCCACATAAGTGTTTTCAAGTAAGCTCCCTCACAAACACTGCTCTCTTTCCTAGACCACTAGACATGGACAAGGCCTAACAATTACACAGACATTGATGAACTCTAGTTCATCAAAGCACAAGCCCTTTCATGCTCTTCCAAATGATCCGAACTTCAACTCCCTATAAGAGTACATTCGGTGCAGAAACTAAACGAATCGGAAGCTTAATCGAAGCTTGTTAAGGTTTCATTAATGTTATAATTAAGACCAAATGATAACAATTAGAACGTATTACAGAACCCTAAAACACGATTTTCTACACTTAATCGATTCCTAACTCAAACCAAACATGTTTATCAAAAATTTACTCAGAAAAACAGCAGTAGAACTCAACTCAAATATACCAAAAAGTATCACATCTCATTAATTACAACTTAGCATGAATTCTTTCACCAAACAACACCAAATTCACCGGAACTCAACCTATCATTATAAAACTATAATTACTCATTATGAAGAGCCTCTTACCTTAATTTCTAGCAAACCCAATCCAAAACCTTCAAGATATTGCTAATCATCTAAGCCTTCAACTCGAAACCTAATGATCAACATGTAAACCTAAAAATCCTTATCTTTCTTGAAAATCCCGAATTGAAAAAGTGTGTAAAACTGAATATTACCTGAATTAAATGCTGTGAACCTATTTTTAGAATGATCTACACTCCAATACGATCGTTTTGACTACTCATGGCTGAAAACAGAGGTACGGATTAAAAGATACAAATTTTTGAAGAAACGAACTCGACGATTACGAAAAACTAAGGCTAAACTGAAAACTTACAGAATAAGGATATTTTATTTTCCAAAGTTGCGTCGCTTTTGCGGTGATCGCTTTTCTCTCCTGCGGCATCTTGAAACGATGAACGGATTGGCGCGACGGTTGAAGTCTTCGTTCCAGGCATCCTGCGTTGAAGCTTTGTGTTGCCGTCGTTCCTCAACTTTTTTTTCCAAAATATGCGTGTAAAACTAATAAGGGATTTGGGGGATTGTTTTCTTTAAATAGCTATTAATTAAAATCTTTTTAATTAAATAACTAAATCTCTTTTAATTAAATGAAAATAGGCTAAATAATAATTAGGTCATAGTAAAATTACCCAATTACCACTTTATCATTTCTGAAAAGTCGGGATATTACATTCCTTTCCTCTTAATTGGGAGGTACTTGAACTCGACTTCATAGAGCGTCTAGTTGTACGTCTTCTTCCTTGACTTTCTTTATCCACCACTCCAAAGTGCACTTGTTTCTTCTGCATACATGAAGATCTCTTCAATTACTACGAGGTCCACACTTGCTTCCACATCAACATTGGTTAAGCATTAGTTCATCAATGGCACAAGAGGGACGTCTTTAGATACACTTCATCTTCAGCTTTAGATTCTAACCGTATTCTTCTTCCGTCTTCCCAACTCTTCTGCTTGTCTTGAGCCAAATTGAGGTTGTGATGCTCCACTTCAATATTCTCATTGGTTCGCTGTATCAACTCTGGTCTCGAAATTTGTCATCTTTGTTTCACTTCAACCCTAAAAACTGGAGTTCTTCGCTTTTCTCCATGTAGAGTTTCAAATGTTGACATGTGGATGTTGTCGTGGTAACTGTTGTTATATGTAGCTCTTCTACCTCTATCTTCATGAAAGATCATCAGTGGTACTGTTCCAACTCTCTGTGCATCTTGGTTGCTCGGGGATGAACACAAGTTCTATCTTGTGGCTTCATTCATCAATTTGACACAAACTTGTTGTAGAACCGCAACGATCCCAGCTAAAGGACTTCCGAGTCTCGTTGGGATGGAGAACATGCATTTTCCATACTTTCTCCTGACGATCTGATCCAATACTTATGCCAATAAGGGTTAGCTTGGAAAAACAAACAGAGTTTGAAGGTGACAGGTTCAGCACCAGGAAGACTAAACCATTTAGAAATCAAAAGAGGGCAGAATCTCAACATGCCGGAGCTTTAGAGACAAAACGAGTACACCAAAAGGTCACAAAATTAAATAAAAGGGAACTTGTCAAGGAAAAATCAAAGTCTGCATTATTCAAACAGAGGTTATTTCAAAATTGAAAAGGATATAGGGTTTTCTCATGACAATGTAAAGGAAAAATAAAAAGTTTGAAAAAGTATTTGATAAACGAGCTTTCAAGTGAAGGGGAAAAGACACTTAAGAATTGTTGGATAAAGTTTTGGTTCGAAGAATTAACTCAAACTTTCAAATGAAGTGTGAAAGATCATTGATGATCCAATTCAAAGTTTCAAGGTTGCACCACTCGAGAGGAATAGCACACTGCTGAGGAATATGGGCTCAAGGTTATCCCTCATGTGGGAAAGAAAAGGTTAAAACAAAATAGACTTTCAACCAGTATGACAAAATTGTAATAGAAACGCCAAAATAGAAGATGGAAGGTCAAAAGGTGTATCTGTTGGTTCATGGCTCTAAATGGCCTGAAAGAGAGTTAAACTGAAGGGTACAAGGTACATTAATCTGAATTGGAAATCAGAAGTTTATGAATTCAAAAGTTGATTGGCTAAATATGTTCAAAAGGCACCTTGGCAAAGACTACATGTTGCTTGAAACTGGTTTAGCATAAATTACTAGAAGGTTAAAGACAAGTAACTGAAGATGGATGTCAAGGTAGGATTAAAGATCCAACTGGTAAGAAGATGAGATGCATACCTTGAAAGAACTAGTAGCATTAGATGAGAAGATTACAAAATCAACACTACCCTTAGGAGGGAAGCTGAAAATAAACACAAGTAAAAAAGAATGTTCTGACATTAAGAGGTTCAGTCAAATTTGTACTTGAAAAGAAGAATGAGGGTGCAACAATGCAGAGTTAGAGGGAACTTGTTCCTTGATTTGACAAGTAAGGAAGCATGGATTTGTTCAAAAGAAAGACTTATGGAGATATGCTTCTTAGGTAATTCATGACAACAATTGAAGAGGATTTGTTGAGCTTAAAGATCTCAAGTGAGGGATTACATGAGAATTAAATTACCAAAAAAGGTATATTTACAAAAGGTCATGAAAAGGGTCTGAACATCAAACATGGCATGTTGGAGGATAGCATCTTGGTTCTTGTTTATAACTGCAAAAGAAACAACAATGTTAACTTTACAAATATTCTACCATGAGACATATCATAGGGAAAGATCACTTCAGAAACCTTCTAAGACATAAGACCCGTAACTTGCAACAATCTTAGTCCAAACCTCAGTCACAGAGGTGAGGATCCCTTTTAGGTGGCTGTGTACGATATTTACTCTGGATCTGACATTATCAATTTGTACAGCCCAAACAAAAAGTAATTTGAGCATGATCAAAAGAGAAAAGATTTTGATACTGGAGTTTCCTAGGTGACATAAAAATATTAGAATTTTTGGATGAGAGGGAGCCGGTCAAAAAAAATTATTTTTGCCGATTACACAAGCTGTCAGAATTTTCTGATTAATAAACACTGATTTGAATTGCAGATTATTATCAAACAAAAAGGAATTTGAACTTCATTCCAAAAGCAAAGTTGTAGATAAAATTGTATTACTGCAACATATCAAAAATTCAGGTCTTTGGAAGATGTTTAACCTGTTCAAAACAGAAGAAGAAGTGAAGGTGCTGCTGCAGATTTTCTGGACAGAGTGTCCGGCGATAACATGGATTTTCTGAACAATCCATAAAGATTATCGAATCAATGTAAAAAGATAGATTGTAGATAAAACAGTAATCTACAATAATGAAAAAAATTCAGAATTTTCGGAACAGGGGAAAAATAGTTTTATGTTAAAGGAAAACATGGAAACAAAAAGCATACACCAGTGTTGGATAAAGCCAACCATGAGGACGATTAAAACTATGTGCTAAAGAAAGAAACCTTTAACATTGATAATTGAAACGAGTAATAAGTACTTGGAAAGGATAAAATTTACATATGGAGTTCGTATGGAACCCATCTCGAGCAAAGCAATGCCAAGAATTTTGGTAAACATAAAACCAAGCGATAGCAAAAAGAGAAAGCAGAGGATTTGTTGAGTCGAGTCTTTAAAAAAAAGTTGCCTTTACTAAAACATCTTGTAGGAAATGCATTGAGGGTAATCACTAGGATGCAAAAGTGTGTTGCCCTGAAATAGCTAAACATGATATAGTTGGAAGGATATGCAATTGTCAGTGCAAATAGTTCGAAGGATGAGAAACTTATTTTCCTTAAATCAAGCATTTGACACGATGAAAACATCTTAAAGAAAATAAGGCTCATCAAAGAATGTACAGACGTGGAAAACAAAACTTCTTAATAAAGGAACTTTTACCGAGTTTCAGAAGCTTCAAATGGAGGATTTATCTATAGCTTGGGTTACAATTAGTATCGATGGGGAAACATTTGAAATCGGGATAACCAAGTAGGAAACTAGATGATTATAAAAGAGAACCTTATTGATGAAGACCTAAGATTGGAAAATCACCACGCAATCGTTTCTTGCCATCGAGGAGCACTATAACGACAACATCTAGTCTCTACCTACCAAACTTCTTATCCTGGGTAACAACTAGCTTAAGAATCAGATAAATCAAAGTATTCTCATCTCCTATAACCTACTACAGCATAACTTACAGGGTGAAAGAAAGACATCTATCCTTTCTTGACCAGTGGACTTAAATGGTTTTGAGAAATTCCGGTGCATACATAAGCCATGAAATAATTGATTTGCACAAAACAAACTGAACTGAATTTTGAACATGAAGCATGGAGAAAATTTGTGAGTATTTAAGTTTTACATATGATTCTCAAAAATCAAAAACCTTGGGAAGCCATAGGTCGGTCAAAATAATTCTTTTCATCTACTGCTATAAGCTGTCAAAAATTTTCACGACTTCATCAACTGTCGTGTGTTGCAAATTGTGCTCAGACCAAAACTAATTTGTACTTGGTTCTAAAACAAAAATTATAGTGCAGTATGTTTTATACATCATATCAAAAATCTAAGTCATTTGGAGGTGTTTAGCTTATTCAAAACAGAATGATAAGTAAGAGTACCGCTGCAGAATTTTCTTAACAGAGTACCCCTCCTTGTTAAACAATTTGTGAACAATTCAAATTGGAAACTAAATTGATGTAAAGAGAGAAATTGTAGATAAGACAACTTTCTAAGTGGCTTAAAATTTACAGAAATCATGGAACAAAAAAATGATATAACATGACATGTAGAAACGTGAACAAAATCGTTTACTCGTTTTCATAACACCAAGTTACAAGGAAGTGATTTGAACCAAATGTAGCATTACGAAAGAAATAAAACCTCAAAAAGAAAGAACATTAGAGAAAGATGCGAAGATCCCAAAAGGAAAGAGGGATCCTATTAAGGGTTCTCGAAAGGAACAAAACTTCAAAATCACATAAGAGATGTGAGCTTAAAACTCAACCAACCTTCGCCTAAGGAGACATTTCACTTGGTCCTAGTGCAACTTAACCATGTTCTAAGTGTTGGGTCGATAATGCGCGTAAAACACTCTAAAAGGGGGGTTGAATAGAGTGTAGGTAATTTATACCACTTTTTCGAGTTTATCAAAAGACAAGCAAGTTGGAGCAATTTAAATACACAATTACTAACTTGTTAAACCGGAAGCTATTTAACAAAATTATTCGATTGTGTATAACCTAAGTGATCATGGATTTAAACAAGAGATTTAAGTGAATGCAGGTCAAGTTATTATTTTCGATCAAAACAAATCAGTGAGCACAAAAGTTGTTTTAAATAGATTGTCAAGACAAGACAAAATGCCAAGATGATATTAAGAATCAAGACTGATACAGGTTTAGAGATTAAATAAGATTACAAGACTGAGTATATAGTTCAAGATTGATCAAATAGGTTTGAGACACTTAATAAAAAAAGATTAACACAGAATAAAAAATTGTTTCAGATCAAGGATTCAATGGTAAATCCGGGACCTGAAAAAGCAGGTACAACAAAGGCTTGTATTGTGTGCCTTCAGATGAACTTGTACAAGTGATGATCCAACCTTGATTGGTAGATTATTACAGATAATGTTCAAAATATGAATACAGTGCACACTAAAACACAAGCAATGTAAGGACCAAAGACTAGGCTGTTAAACCAGATTCAGCACTGAGATGTTAATCAATTAGAGTCTCAACAAAAGTTTGATTAAAAGTACAATGTTGGTTCAGATGACAAAACACAGCAGGTCCTAAACTGTAAAACTAAAAGCCTATTACAAGTTGTTCAATTGAAAGCTTAGATCAACAAATTTACAGGCAGCATAGATGGACAGATTGTTGCAAGGATTCAGCACATAAGCACAACAAAGGGGCAGAATTTCAGGATGGAGACCATAAGGACTTACACACTGAAAATTCCTAGCCGATATGGGGATATGACACTAGACTCAAAACCAAGTTTTAGTCAGATAATGCAGACTTGCACAGAATCAACAATTCAGTCTGTCAACCTTATTCACAAGGTGGTGATGAGGTATTTCAAACCACACTCACTGATGGACAGATCCTAAACCCTTAATGTCAAGTGCAATCCTGACAGATCAAGAATAAAACTTGTACAAATATCAACTCTAGTGATTAAATGCACAGATAAGAACTGAAGCCACAACCTTGAACTGTAGGTTCAGCCTTCAGAAACTTTCTGTAGATTATACCACTCAACAACACAGCAAGTAGGTGATTTTTCTGAGTGTTAGATTTACGCAGAGTCAGATCACCGTGAAATATAAGTTAATGGGGCCAGAATCCTCTCAATGCTGATTCCTGATTCTATTACTCAACAACACAGATCAAATCACAAAGGCTCAGACTCAATTAAAAGGACTGCTCAAGTACCAACTTAATTGAAAAACAGGTTGAACAGTTTAAAAAGCAATAGCAAAAAGATCTGAAATTAGTACCTTCCTATAAGGTGCACAAATGCAGACACAGACACAAGCTGATCCAAGAATCCTGTGTATAGCTGTAGCCAATCCTCAAGCAATACACACTCCTCTGAGATTCCAGCCAATTTCACTATACTTCAGGCAAGTATATGAACCTTAAACCACACTACTAACTTCATAAAGGACTTTTGAGAAAAACTTTTGAAGGTAGAAAAGTGGGATGCTTTTGTAAAAACTGATAATGAAAAGGTTGGTTGAGGATAGCTATTTATAGGACTTGTGAAATGAGAAGTCCTAAGACCTAACAAGACTGAAAACCGGAAGAATTTAAACCAATGAAAAGGACTCAGGCAAACCACTGATCAACTAAAACGAATGGAAGTAACACACAAGGTTGATCAGAGGTTTAAAGAGGACTTAATTCAGATCAGGGTTGGACCGGTTTGGTTAATTTGTTTGACCATCATTGGGTTAGATTACCCTCAGCAGGTTTCAATTCATTATCATTGGCTAATACCCTAAATTGAATTGGCTAGACCGGACTAGGGTATAAGGTTAGCTGTTTTACCATGTCAATCCGGGTGGGGTTTGCCGGATTAGATTTTCACGTGCTGATTTGAGAAGATTGCCTTGCTAAACCTTTGATTGCGGCTGCAGATCCTCTCATTTACACATATGGTCAAAAGCCTAGACCTTATGCCATCAAAGCTCTAGAACCGGTCAAGGTAGGACCTGTAAACAGCCAATAATGGAAGAGAATCAGGCAGAATCACAGTTCAAATCAATCTAATAAAAACGATATTAACTGGAATTCCAAGAAACAAAAACTTCCTTGAATTAAAGTTTTGATTTGGACACTGAAATGCCAAGCCATCAATTAATGGCTGCGAATCCTTCGAATCAGAGAATAAAAGCTTGAATCAACGCCGTATCAGATGAAAGGTTGACCCTTTCATACCTAACCTTCACAGAATGCATCCGGCACAAAATTAGGGCAATCAACTGGTTCAAATCAGAATTAATACAAGATATGAATGATATAATTAGAAAAGATATCACCTTTTATAGTGAATCACGAATGATTTCTTCAAACCTTCCCAAAGTGAAATTTTCACGTGGTGGCTTGAATACGACCAAGGCAGTATCCGATTCTTACCATAATCGAATTTGCATGTGCAGACGAAGGTGAGAATGAGAGAGATAAGGACCGGATTTTCTGAAGACAACTGAATCGTCATGAAGACGATTGATCTGGAAATCCGAGAGTAAATGAGAGAGGTTTTCAAATGACAGAAGAGGATACGGCTGGAGTTGGAAATTAGGTTTAAGGATTTTTGTTTTTGGGGTATAATAAAAAAAAAGGTTGGGCCGGACTGGATCACATGGGTAGCAGAAAGGGTTGGATTATTTTTGGTTTAAAGAAGAGGCCAGATAGTTTAGGTAGGGGCCGGGTTAAAACAAATTGGGCCAGATTAAATAAATTTCAGCAGACACAATAAAACGGCCCACCAGCTTTTTATGTAGATATATATATATATATATATATATATATATATATATATATATATATATATACACATATGAATTTGTATAGGAACTAATTTAAACTAATAAATTAATTTATAAAATCAATAAATTAATTTTATAAACTAGATTAATATTTTAATAATCAACTACACAATTCAATAAGACCTGCAAGGATGAATTAAACACAAAAGAATACCATATGATGTAAATGTTAACTTCATGGCAGTTAGTGGTAGGGGTATTTTTGTAAAATCACATTTGAGGGGTTTTTTTAATAAATTAATCAAACTTAAAAGCAACTGGGGCTCGTAACTCAACACTAAGGATTCCTAATCCAATGAGAATTTACCACCAAGATCAAGAGAGATCAGAAGGGTTCAAAAAGGTCTAAAGAAGTCTTATCTTAGAGGGGAGAAGCCTAGGAAAGAAGGAAGCTTCTCTCTAATACCAACTGTAACGCCCCGTTCCCGGATACCGAGCCCTTATCCGGAAGAGAAACGTTCGGCGTGTATAGCATTAAATAAATATAATATTATACGCAAGCCTCTACGTCGTCGTATCAAATAAAAGCAAACGGAAGCTAAAAAGACTCGGGTAAAAACATAAATGCTACTAAGAATGGAATTAACCATACTAAAGATAGATAGTTCAATTACAACGACGAAAAACCCAAAGCCTTACACAATACGAGCTCTTAAAAGTACAAACATAACTTACAAAAGTCTAGGAGTAAAAGAACAACAAGTCTAGTACAAGCCTTATGAAAAAGAAAATAAACTAAAATCATCTTCAAGGCAGCAACATCATCAAGCCGTCAACTACTCTTGGTCAACCTGTTCGTCTTCTCACCCCGCAATGCATACAAAAGAAAATGCAAAGGAGGTAAGTACAAAGTACTTAGTAAAAGTGAGAAGCTAATGAATAATATTTTCTACAACAAAAGGTTATTTTTATTATTGTTATGTTATCTTTATGAGAGATCGACTCCATAAAGGGTTCACTCCATTTCCATTAACATGTCATGACTATACGTTTCTATCTTAACTTATCTTGGTAACGTCATCACTCAAGGGCACTATGCATGATGTGTATTCATCACGAAATATACTTGCCAACTACGGTGAATAGCACCGATAGTCCCGGGATCTCCCCGTATGCATATACGTTCGTTGAATTTCCTCCACTACCCTTCAGCTTTTTGAGCCAGTAGCGTTGTTCACCTTTTATGAATGTATCACATCGCCGATATGACTTGGTGCCTAACCGAGAATAGGTGACGTTTTATCTTTTACTACCACGTATGTAACTTTATTGTGTATTAACTAGCCACCTAAGTGTTTTCAAGTAAGCTCCCTCACATACCACTACTCTCTTTCCTAGACCACTAGACACGGACAAGGCCTAACATTTACACAGACATTGATGAACTTTAGTTCATCAAAACACAAGCCCTTTTATGCTCTTCCGACGGATCCAAACTTCAACTCTCTTTAAGAGTACATTCGGTGCCGAAACTAAAGCAATCGGAAGCTCAATCGAAGCTTCTTAAGGTTTATTTAATGTTATAAGACCAAAGGATAACATTTAGAACGTATTACAGAACCCTAAAACATGTTTTTTACACTTAATCGATTCCTAACCCAAACCAAACACGTTTATCAACAAATTACTCAGAAAAATAGCAGTAGAACTCAACTCAAATATACCAAAAAGATCACATCTCATTAATTACGAACTTAGCATGAATTCTATCACCAAACAACACCAAAACTCACCGGAACTCAACCTATCAGTATAAACCTATAATTACACATTAGGAATAGCCTCTTACCTTAATTGCCAGCAAAACCGATCCAAAACCTTCAAGATACTGTTGATCATCTAAGCTTTCAACTCGAAACCTAATTGATCAACAGGTAAACCTAAAAATGCTATCTTTCTTGAAAATCCCGAATTGAAAAAGTGTGTAAAACTGAATATTACCTGAATTAAATGCTGTGAACCTATTTTTAGAATTATCTACGCTCCAAGACGATCGTTTTGACTACTCAAGTCTGAAAAATAGAGTTACGGATTAAAAGATACAAATTTTTGAAGAAACGAACTCGACGATTATGAAAAACTAGGGTTAAACTGAAAACTTACAAGATAAGGATATTATATTTTCTAAAGTTGCGTTCTCGTCGCGGTAATCACTTTTCTCTCCCGCGACATCTTGAAACGATAAACGGATTGGCCGCACGGTAGAAGTCTTCGTTACAGGTATCCTGCGTTGCCCTCGTTCCTCAACTTTTTTTTTTTTCAAAATATGCGTGTAAAACTAATAAGGCATTTTGTGAATTATTTTCTTTAAATAGCTATTAATTAAACTCTTTTTAATTAAATAACTAAATCCCTTTTTAATTAAATCCTTTTTAATGAAATGAATAGGCTAAATAATAATTAGGTCATAATAAAATTACTCAATTACCAATTTACCCTTTTTGAAAAGTCGGGATGTTACACTCAAGAAACTGGAGTGGGAAGAATGGAACGCTAATCCGTTGCAGTTTCTTCGATACAGGGAATTATGAGACTAAATCTTGAACTGCAGTATTTTGATCATTTGGTCTTGAACTGCTATTCTGATCTATATTTAGGATTTCGACATCACCTGAATAATGCAAAAGATAGCCTGCGGTATATTGGAAGATTATGGGTCGAAGTTTGTGGTTTTTTTCATATGTTGTTTTCATGTTTTATGCTGTGAAATCTGCTGCTATAAGGCTGAATATTGGGAACATTGTGTAATTATTTTTTTTAGCATCTTACTGATAATAATTGAATAAATAGCTGTTAAGAAAAAGAAGAAAAAAAACGTGTTGTATTTGATTCTGACACGCAACAGTCTATAATCTGATTCTTATTGGCCAAAGTAAGAAGAAACTAGATTAGAAATTCAATGATTAGGGTTATTTCGGTCAACCATTTACACATTAATTCCCACCTTTTCCCCGTTGTGGATGGTGTTTCTTAGAGTGATTAATTGTTGAGTTGTTTTTAAGAGAACACTTGCATTATTTACTGTAAATCTTTTACAAACTTAACTTTAAATTTTTCAGTAGAAAAACAACAGTGCAATATATATATATATATATATATATATATATATATATATATATATATATATATATATATATATATCTATCGTGATTATGTAAAATAGATGATCGATGCATTCATCCATATTTTCACTTTTACATCTACGCATGTAGAAAAACACAATGTAAAGCATATATATGTCTTTTATTCACTGTTTTTCCTTGAACAAAACTGATACAAGAGTCCTTCTACTTATACAGGCCAGCTGTGGCTTTTTTCAGAGAATTAAAGCAGATAATGCAATCTATATTTGAAATGATCCTATCATCACATAAGAGACTAAATAGCCATTAAACTCTTTAAACAACCGAAAGATACTCAGCCTAATCATGATTTTAAATGCTTCCTTATCTCTCCAAAACAACCTTATAACTCCTCAATCATGATTTTAAATATTTTGAATATTTTTGCTGCTGATATTTTGAGTATTTTTGCTGTTGATTTTGCTGCTGCATGGATTTGCATGGATACGTTAATACTCCCCCTCAAACGAGGCTAGGACTTAGGAGTAGGCTGAGTTTGTCTCGTAGTTTTTGGAAGACATATTTAGATAGAGGTTTTGTGAATATGTCGGCAAGTTGATCTTGGAAGGAGACATGTTTGGTGATTAATAGTTTTCTGGCTACTTGTTCTCTTACATAATGGTAGTCAAGTTCAATATGTTTGCTTCTTGCATGAAAGACTGGGTTTATGGTCATATAGAGGGAGCTGAGGTTGTCACATAGAAGAGTAGGAGTTGTAGGTAAAGAAACATGAAGTTCTTGGAGTAGATGAGTGATCCAAGTAATTTCGGCTGCTATTGTATGGGCCATAGCCCGGTATTCAGCTTCTGTGCTTGATCTTGAGACAGTTGGTTGCTTCTTGGCACACCAAGATATGATATTGGGGCCTAGGAAGGTGCAATAGCCTGTAATTGAACGTCTTGTGGTTGGGCAGGCAGCCCAATCTGCATCTGAAAAAGCATACAAGTTGAGTGTTGATGAGGTCTTGAGTGAGATTCCAAGGTTGATGGTGCCTTTGACATATTTGATTAACCTGTGAACTTGTTGCATATGAAACTGAGTGGGTGCTTGCATGAACTGAGACAAGGAGTTAAGCGCAAAACGATATCCAGTGCAGTGAATGTGAGGTATCGAGAGCCACCAATCGACTCTGTAAAGTGTAGGATCCGCTTGGGGAGAGTGAAGAGGAGGAAGTGGTTTGGTGGCCACAGGTGTGTTGGCTGGTTTACAATCTTGCATTGCAGCCCTGTGGACAAGTGTTGTGGCATAATGAGACTGGTGAAGGAGCATGCCTTGAGGAGTATGTTGTATCTGGACACCAAGAAAGTGATGGATGTTGCCTAGGTCCTTCATTGCAAATTCTGAATGCAATAAATGTATAAAGGAGTGCAGCAGTTCTTCACTGGAACCTGTGACAAGCATATCATCCACATAGAGTAGGAGTACTAGTGTATTTTGGTTAGTGTGATATATGAACAATGATGGATCTGATAAACTGCAAAGAAAACCATATGTAAGAAGGAAGGCACTAAATCTGTCAAACCAAGCTCTGGGAGCTTGTTTCAACCCATATAATGCCTTTTTTAATTTGCAGACATGAGTGGGAGACTGAGGATCATACATACCTGGGGGTTGTTCCATGAAAAGAGTTTCTGTAATATGCCCATGCAAGAAGGCATTCTTGACATCTAATTGCCTGACAGACCAGTTATAGGATAGAGCCAGAGATAAAATGATCCTAATAGTGCTAGGTTTAACAACAGGTGAGTAGGTTTCAATATAATCTAATCCATCTATTTGAGCAAAGCCTTTAGCCACTAATCTAGCCTTGAGCCTGTCTAGGGATCCATCAGCTTTTAATTTGGCCTTAAACACCCATTTTGAACCTATGACATGCATATCTGAGGTCCTAGGAACTAACTGCCATGTATGATTATCCATTAAGGCCTGCATTTCTTCTTTCATAGCTGTGTGCCATCCTTCATGTTTGAGAGCACTCTTGACAGTTTTTGGTTCTGTTGGAATATTGCCATAGGAACTAGTGAGAGCATACTTGGGATTAGGTTTGAAGATGCCATGTTGAGCTCTAGTGGCCATGGGAGAGGATGGAGGAGATGGAGAAGAGGGAGCTGATGATTGTGAAGATGGTGATGAAGAGGCAGGGTCAGAGACTTGGGATGATATAGGAGGTGTTTGAGAATGATGGTCAGAGGGTGATTGATCATGAGTGTATGAAGTTTGGGAGTCCTGAGAGTAGTCAGGATGATCAGTGAGATTGGATATAGAGATGCTAGGGTTTGGTTGTGGAGGTGTGGAAGTAGTGATAATGATATCAGGGGGAAAAATAGAA
This sequence comes from Gentiana macrophylla, assembly GCA_026214975.1. NCBI lineage: Eukaryota > Viridiplantae > Streptophyta > Magnoliopsida > Gentianales > Gentianaceae > Gentiana > Gentiana macrophylla. Next base: position 16,259,793 of record CM047815.1, read on the forward strand.
GAGGATTGTTGATGAATAGGTGTATCTGTGGCATGTTCTTGAGTATGATGATCAGGAGGGAGCCAAGGATCAAAGAGACTGAGGACATAAGGTCTGTTGATGGTGGACATGGTTTTGTAGGGCATGATGGTCTCATCAAAAATAACATGTCTGGACATGTAAAATTTTTTAGAGGAAGGGTGGAAGCACTTAAAGCCCTTATGTTTGTTACTATAGCCAACAAAGACACATGGTAAGGTTTTGGGATCAAACTTATTTTTCCTAGAGTCCCAAGTATAGGGGTAACATTTAAATCCAAAGATTCTGAGGCTGTTGTAGTCAGGATGTGTGTTATGTAGCAGGAAGTAAGGAGACTCAGTTTTGTTAGAGAGTGAGGGAATTCTATTGAGTATATACACAGCAGTGGAGAAGGCTTCCACCCATAGTACAGGGGTGTTCTACTATGAAATAACATGGTAAGACCAAGTTCTCTAATGGTCCTATGTCTACGTTCAACAACACCATTTTGTTGAGGTGTGTGAGGACAAGTGATGAGGTGTTTAATGCCCTGGCTTAGTAGATACTGTGTGAGGGGCTTGTTATCAAATTCTCCCCATCCATCTGTGTGCAGCTGCTTAATTTTCTTATTGAACTGAGTTTGAACATACTCAGAGAAATATACAAACACATTGTAAAAGTCTGATTTATGTTTAATAGGAACAAACCACACATATTTAGAGTAATCATCAACCAGACTCACATAATAAGAAAACTTGCTAATGGAAGCAACAGGGGCAGGCCCCCAAAGATCACAATGAATTAAATCAAAACTGTTTGCAGAAATATGTTCAGAATGTGTAAATGGGAGCCTTGAAAGCTTGCCTAATTGACAGCTTTCACAGAGATGCTCAAGTTTATTAGAACCTAGATTATCAATAAAACCTTTATTATGCAAAGCATTAACAGTAGAAAGTTGAACATGGCCCAATCTTTGGTGCCGGACTTGAGATGTGGAAGACTTTATGGTGTGTCTTTGCCAAGGCATGGTGATCATTAGAAACAAAGACATAGAGGCCTCTCTACATTCTCCCATCGAGAGTGTCTTGTTGGTCTTTGTTTTCTTAAGGACAAAACCAAGATTAGTAAAGCGAGCAATTGTGCATTAGATTTGTCTAGTGAGTTGTTTGACAGAGATTAGATTCTTGGTTATATCAGGGACAAGTAATACATTCTGAATTTTTAAGATGTTATTGTTATAAGTTATATGGATGTTACCTGTACTGTAATGGGAAAGAGCTGTACCATTGCCTACAATGATATGAGAATGAGGAGGAAAAGTATGTAAATTGTGCAAGAGTTTAGGGTTTACTGTCATATGATTCTTGGCTTTGTGTCCATGATCCATTCAGTGTCTGCAATGGTGTTGTCCAATGTAAGAGCAGACAGTGCTTGAGGGAGAATATCTTCTTTTGCCTTGTTGCTCCACCAACAGATTTTTGAGATGTGGCCTTGTACTCCACAGAAATCACAAGTCTCATTCTTGTACTGATCCCTTTCTGCCCTGGACATTCTCCTAAACACCTTTTTTGGGCGTCTGTTCTCGCCGCTGTTGTGCGGTGCCTCGAATTGTTTGTGCTGAAAGCCCCTGCCTTGTGAATTGAACTTAGTTTGTGTATCACCCCTTTGTTGTGGTTTTTGGCCATAAAAAGCTAAGTGGGATGTGTCTGCAATCTTTGCAAACAAACCATGATCTCCTTTGGTCCAAATTTCGCAAATGGCCTACCAATTCCTCATGGGAGGGCTTGTGTATGAGCATAGTGGTTGTGAACATTTCATATTGTGGTCCAAGGTGGTTAGGAGGAAATATACTTTTTCAGATCGTGAATTGGCTTCCTATGGCAAATAAACTGTCACACTGACCCTTTGAAATCATTGGACATGTTCATTGATGGTTTTTGTATCATCTTTCCTCATATAAGTGATCTGTTGCTTGAGATTGAACTCCTTTCACGGGATTCTTGTGCATATGCACGTTTAAGTGCATCCTGCATCGCTTTGCGAGTCCAAACCAATTACAAGACTTAGGGACTCTCTCGCCCGGTGATCCAATCAGCCATGCCCTCAATAACCTATCTGCCTTCTTCCATTTGGTGCACTCTGGATTTGGTGCTGGAATATCAGTGGTGGAGGTGGTGTTTTGAGTCTGTTCTGGAGCAGGTGTCTCACCAGTGAGGTGTCCTAGGACATCCTGACTGTCTGCAAAGGCCAGGGCTTGTTCACGCCACAAAGGATAATTTCTGGATGAAAGTTTCAATGATTAGGCTGAGTATCTTTCCAAAACAACCTTATAACTCCTCAATCATGATTTTAAATATTTTGAATATTTTTGCTGCTGATATTTTGAATATTTTTGCTGCTGATTTTGCTGCTGCATGGATTTGCATGGATACGTTAATACTGCATTCATCCATATTTTCTAAAGTTCACTATATATCTACCGCATTATGTAAAATAGATGATCTGATGCATTTTATCTTGGATAGTGGCTCTCTAAACTAAAAAAATGTGTATTTAAAACTGAAAAATAGAAAATTCGATTAGATGGTCCGATACGAGTGCTCTAACGATGGTATTGGTGTAAATAGTTGGGTGTGATTAATACGCAAATAATGTGTGTGACTCGACTATAATGTGCAACTAGTCTAGCCTACAACCCCACAACCCCCCTCCCCCCCAAAAAAAAAAATAATAATAATAATAATAAAATAAATAAAAACTGGCTCCCTCCTTAGGTGGAAGCTCCTATCTGTACAAGGAGGAGATAATCACGCTTCCAACTTGGTTCATAACTATTTCACATAGTTTTATTTTTTTTAACCAAATGATACCTTAAAATAGGTATGTTTAGAAAATTTTGATTATTTTACGATATATGGGTCGTACGAAAGTTGTATCAGCTGACATACAATACAACCTTTCATTTGTAGTCTTTCATAGTAAAAAAAGTGTAAAAAAAGACTATAATTCATGTCATTTGGTGCAATCTTCATATATGTTCACACCATAAAATCTTTATAATACCCATGTGCAGTTGTCCTTCTTTAAATACCCATACGCACTTCTTTGTTTTCTGTCGGTATCATGGCATAATCAAAATCTGAAGACATCAGAATTTGATATATTTTGAAAACATGATGCATTTTTAAACCCTATTGTAAAGGCCATATTTATTTTTATCATTTTTAGGGGTAATCGACCATTGTTTTTTTCAAGGAGAATTTGACTATTGAAAGTGTAACCGTGTAGGAATGAATACATTCAGGGTAACAATAGAGCTCTTAACTCTTAAGTCTACATCATTTCTACACCAAACATAATATTATAGTTGTGATTATTTCAATTTTTTTTTAAATTTTTTTTTCAAATGAAAAATATTGGTGAGATGATGGCAGTGTAAAAATACTGTAGACTCGAGGGAGTAGCTATTTCAATCCCAATTTATTAATTAGACAAATACGAAGAATGACAAACAAAAAATCGAAATAAATATTTAATCTAGTAAATTTTTTATGCAAAAGGGATTAAATTCTATTAATTCAACTAAAATTCATACATTATTTCTTCTACTCAATTACAAAAATAAATATTTTTTTTTCTCTAAGATACATAACATTGTAATTATTTCACCATTTTTTCTTTTTTCGTCATTTTTATTTTGATATCCCATTTGATATTTTTACGAAGTTATATTCGAGGTCATTTTTATAAAAAGAGTGAAAAAAATGTATATGCCTAGTATAATTCTTAGTGGATGTTTTATTGTAGTGAATCAATGGAATAGTGGATTTTGGGTCTAAAAAGGAAAGCTCATGCAAAGTAACATCCATAGAGATAGAAATATTCCTATTTCCAATGTCCATTACCTTGTAACCTTTTATGTTTTGTTTACAACCCAAGAAGACAAATTTGTAACTTCTGCTTTCAAACTTGCCTCTGCCTTGTGATGCAGTGGAAGTAGAACAAAGGCTACCAAAAACTTTCAAGAAATCATATTTCAGTTCATTGTCATGTAACACAGGATAATGTGTTTGATTGTTATGAAAAGTTGTAGGAGTGATGTTGATAAGATGTAAATCATTATTTACACAGTGTCCTCAATATATATTCAAGAGGAACATTTGATTGAATCCTTAAAGCCGTAGCAACATTTAAGATATGTTGATGTTTTCATTCAATTAAGCCATGCTGCTGAGGAGTTCTTACTCAAGATTTTTGACGTACAATGCCTTTTGTTTTTGTTAGTCAATGGTGACTTGATCTAAGTGTCTGACTCTGCCAAAACTAATAATCTGAAAGACTCAGCTGACGCGGTCAAGTTTGGGAAGATCAGCAAAACTTAAGTTCGGCTGAGTTTTTTGCTGGGTATACAAAAACCCGAATCATGATCCGAAAGGCAGAAAATCCCCAATCCAGAAAATTTCCGGGTGCAGAACGGTTTCGCCGAGGCGAGTGTTTTGTTAGGTTTTTCCAGATCTTCGAGATCAAATCTGATTCACAGCACCAATCGATACTCGATCATGCGCAATGGAAACAACGAACCGAAATTCATTTACGATGTTACCACGATACGAAACACATAATTAATTAATCTAAACTACAAGAAGGTTTGAAGATTTACCCACCTAAAGTGTAGCCATAGTCTTCTAGGTTGTATCTCCAAACGATGACTGGTGGACATCGATCCTACACTGGAGCCTCCTCGAATATGCTCAAGCAAAACCCAATGTTTTTCTTCTCCCAATGGCTAAAACAGGAAACTAATTTTCCCATCCTTTCTTTATACTGGAGCCTCCTCGAATATGCTCAAGCAAAACCCAATGTTTTTCTTCTCCCAATGGCTAAAACAAGAAACTAATTTTCTCATCCTTTCTTTATGAAAGGGGCACAGAAGGGGTTTGTGTATTGCGTTGGGATAAACACTCTTTATATAAGAAAATCACAAGATTGAGAGTTTATCCCTTTTAAAAGACAATTATCTTTTTCTTTAAAGAAAAGATAATCTTCAATAAATAAGAGATAATTTTTATTAAATAAGAAAATCAATCTATTTTTTTATCCACTAGTTATTTAACAAATAAATAATTAATTACACATGCGACATAATTCTGGAAAATTTATTTTCCCAAATTTCTCCACATGTGGCGCCAATAATATTTCGCATATTCGTTAAATAGACCAACTATTTAATTTTTTTCTCGAGGTTCCATTATACGAGAAATCACTAACGTGTTAGGAGCCAACCTGGTGGTCATTGACCTATAATCAGTAGCTCTAATAAATTGAATAAAATATATATCAGATAAAATATTTCTACTCCACTTATTAGTTCCGTAATTACGTCACCATAAATCCAAAATTAATTGAACACTGCCGATTACAGATATTGTTTATTCCCATTATGTCGAGTCAAGAAATGTTCATTGATTTAATCATTACATACAGATTAACCCTCAATGAAGCGGGAACGTTTCCGTAAATCTTCTCCATTACATCTTATCCTTATTTACCATTAACCCACTAGTGATCAATCAGTTCATAACCAATACAAACTCGGCCAATTGATCAAATTCTAGGATTAACAAATAAAGGGATTGTCTTTCTACTCCCTGGAAGTAGGAATGGATTCCGTATCTATGAAACACGTTTGCCAGGTACTCATTCTCGATAGTGCCAACGTGAATGTGATTCAGACCACGCCACTTAGCAATCCTTAACGAACACATCAAACCCTATCTTGAGACAAGTAGGACTTTGCAATCACTTTACGATTAAGGTTAATCCATAAATGATAATCTTGTGTTTTAATAAGATTTCTCAATTACTGAATAATATGAGAAGTTCATGTTAAATAGGTCCAGTCCTATATGACTACATCATATATAGATACCCCATTTAGATAACCAATATCGACGGTGCGGATAAGGTCACACCATAAAGTGTTCTGGGCGCATTAATGGTGGTTTAATCAATAGAACCCATACTTTGATTAAGTTCACCATGGACTAACAATTTAAGAGTATCACCATAAACTTAATCCTCACGTGTGACACACACTAAGTTATATGGCTGCATATGATACAACTAGGTGTTTTCAACGGTCTATTACTTAATTATTAGCACAAAACAAATAATAAGATGATAATAATTTTGTCATTTTTTTATAATTAATATAATTACTAGAAATTGTATTTTGGGCATTACACCTAACAGTTCTATGTTAAGCCAATTTGGTCTCAACTGAAGTCTGGTGAGCTCTTCTGATTTAGCGTTGAATATGTGGTCTGGTTAATGTTAGGAAATCACTAGTTTAACGTAGCGGAATTTAAAATTTGATTTCCTTTTCTAGATCATTCTTTGTTTAATGCAATAAACACGTTAAGTAGTTTGGCGGTTATTCCTTGGATGATCTATAAGATCGTCGCTTTGACCGTCAACGGAGAGTAGTACAGTACGCAAGCCGTCCACGCGTCCGGCCTCTATCGTTGATCCACACGAACTCCTCGCCGGAATCCTCCTAGGATTGCTATTGGAAAACTCCGGTTGCTAGACCGGCCTTTTTTCTCTCCCTCAAACTCTCTATTGAAAGCTCTCTATTTTACTCAAGAACTATTAGCTCCTGGAATTGTGATGTACAAAAGAGCTTGACACTCACTTCTTTTTTATAGGCAAAGTGGCGCCCCAAGTAGAGTAATGGAGAAGAAAACATTTTCCCAATAAAATAAGGAAAAACTCCTAGATTGATTTATCTCTTTTATATAATATCTTATATTAAATAAATCTTAAATATTGCCAATATCTTATATTGATTATATATATCTTATTACAATAAATCTATTTTTCCAAAATCAATTAATATCCAATATTAATATTATGGTAATCTTATTAATTAAAGTGCACAATCCAAGTGTATCTTATACCCTAGGATGTGGCGCCCCATATGTCAATTAATTGGCATCCGGAATATTCTTTAATAAATATAATTTGTATATAATTAATATCTTGTATTTTATTTATTCATAATAAATTAATATCACAATATTAATTTACCACTATAACCTTTATAGTCTAGAGATAAACTTTCCTTATTTGGTTATGAACTATTACCGCATTTTCATTCCGACTCGATGTTCATATGTGTGTGACCCGAAAGGCTTCCGAATATGTTGGCCGTAGACACAAATTAAAGTGCAAATTATGAAAATTCCCTTCATGCCTAACGATCACGGGATAGCATCTAGCAACACACCGTGATCCCCAATCATCGGAAAAGTCAAAAGCAATGACTACTACCTTTCATGTGAAGCAGTTACCGTGTAACTTACAATCCTATCGCTGTAGCAATGTCCATACGATCGTATCTCGAGTGTCAATACATTAACGATCGTATCTTATAATCTGGATATCATGCTCTCTCGGAATAACACATTTACTTCCACTTTGCAAAGATTCTCGAAAGCTAGACATTCCTTATAAGAAGGCCATTTCGGATATTCAATCCCAATCATAGGATACACGATTCCCAGACGACCAGCCACGTATACTCCGTATGCTTCAATATCATACCGAATCACTACCGCATGATCGCCCCGTGGTGTGGGGAAATCTCAATAGTGTCAAAGCATGACAATCCACACCGTGATGTCATGGAGACTCCGGTCTTAAGGATAATTACACAACCGCCACGTAGTGTGACACTTAATGTAAGTGGGTCAGTCTAACGTACGCATTCTCCAATACATGTCCACGTACAGTCCAAGTGTCTCTACACTTCGATGGACGAGATCTATCCCTATCTTCAATAAGATAGAAGACATCCAATACGTGCTAGTCAGATCATACTATCAATGTCCCATTTGACAGTATATAGGACTAGAGACATTTAAGTACCAAACTTGTAAAGTGATTAGAGATCTCATCAACCATAATCACTATCATGGTTTCTCTATCACAGTTTGACACTAGGGACATTACTATATACATACAACAAATAATATGATGATAAACAATATATAATAACAAAGTGTTTTTATTAGTCATAATAAATTTATTACTTGAACTAAAATAGACTGTAACAACCCAACCCGGTCAGATCCGGTCCAACCCGATTGGGTTTAGGACACCTTTTCAACAATCTCTCACTTGGCCTAAAGCCAATCACCCATATGCCTAAGCCCGTGCATGTGAACACGTTTCTCATGCTTTGCTTGAGACAGTGCCTTGGTTAACGGATCAGCTATGTTATCATCCGTATGGAATTTCTCTATCTTTACATCTCCTCTATCTACTATCTCTCTAATCAAGTGATAACGCCGTAACACATGTTTGGACTTCTGATGAGACCTTGGTTCCTTTGATTGAGATATCGCCCCATTATTATCACAGTATAGTGGTACTGGACCTTCAATGGAAGGAACCACACCAAGTTCAGTAATGAACTTCTTCATCCAAACTGCTTCATTAGCCGCCTCCGAGGCTGCTATGTATTAAACCTGTTGTAGAAACTTGATGAGTCTTACGCTTGGAACTCTTCCGACTCTCTTTGCTCCGCCGTTAAGAGTGAAAACAAATCCAGTTGTGACTTAAAGTTATCATTGTCGATTTGGGCGGCATCTGTATAATCTCGTAATACTAAATCATCGTTCCCGAAAACTTGGAACATATCCCTAGTACGTCTCAAGTACTTGAGTATATTATTGACAGCAACCCAGTGACAATCACATGGGTTGGACTAGTACCTACTAGTCATACTAAGAGGGTACGAGACATCTGGCCTAGTGCACAACATGGCGTACATGATAGACCCGATAGCCGAAGCATAAGGGATATTACTCATTTGCGCCCTTTCCTCCTCTGTCTTAGGACTCATTCCTTTCAATAGGTAGACCCCATGTGACATGGGTAATAGCCCTTTCTTGGACTGCTCCATGCTGAATCTCTTCAGCATCTTATCTATGTAGGTGGATTGTGATAGACCAAGCAACCTTTTAGATCTATCTCTATAGATCTTGATTCCAAGAATATAGGCTGCTTCACCCATGTTCTTCATTGAGAAGTTATTGGATAACCAATCTTTGGCTGATTGTAACATAGGAACATCATTCTCTATGAGCAATATGTCGTCCACATAAAGCACTAGGAATACGATGGCGCTCCCACCGACCTTCTTGTATGCACGGGGCTCATCTTCGTTCTTGATGAAATTAAACTGTTTGATTATCTCATCAAAGCAAAGATTCCAACTCCGAGAAGTTTGTTTTAACCCATAAATGGATCTTTGCAGCTTACACACCATCCAGGCGTTATTGGTTGTGAAACCCTCAGGCTGTGTCATATACACCTCCTCAGTCAGGTTCCCGTTAAGGAAAGATGTTTTCACATCCATCTACCAGATTTCGTAATCATGGTATGCTGCAATAGCGAGTAGAATTCTAATGGATTTTAACATGGCAACTGGCGAAAAGTTCTCGTCATAGTCAACTCCTTGTCTTTGCTTATAACGTTTTGCCACTAACCAAGCCTTGTAGATAGTCACGTTACATATCGGTCTTTCTCTTAAAGAGTATTTTACATATCCATACGATTGAGTCCTTAGGTTCCTTCAGGTGGATCAAATAAGTTCTAAACTTGGTTGTCTTTCATGGATTCCATTTCAGAATTCATGGCTTCCAGCCATTTCTCCTTGTCATGCCTTAATAGCACTTCCTCATAAGTTCTAGGGTCCTCATCTTCCATGAGATATTCGCCAGTGTACCTTTTGGGTTCACGGTGTTCCCTAGTGGATCTTCGAGGTGCTAGTGTGTCCACGGTAGAAGTTGACATCACATCTGTGTGTGGCGCTTCCTCTACTTCCATCAACGGACTGTTATCTGTAAGTGGTTCTTCAATCTCTTCAAGATCAATCTTACTCCCACTGACCCTATTCTGAATAAACTCTTTCTCCAAAAAATGGCCAGTTCTGGCAACAAACACCTTTTGTTCCTCAGGATGGTAAAATTGGTACCTTTTGGTTTCCCTAGGATATCCCACAAACAGACATTTGTCAAATCTAGGTTCCAGTTTGTCAGGCATGGTCCGTTTCACATAAACGGGACATCCCTAAGATTTCATGTAACCTAGCGTTGGTCTCTTCCCTTTGAACACTTCATAGGGAGTGGACTCAACCGTCTTTGATGGAACTCGATTCAGTGTATAGGATGCGGTTTCTAGAACATACCCCTAAATATATTTTAGGAGAACTGCGTAGCTCATCATAGATCGCACCTTGTCCAACAGGGCGCGGTTTCTCCTCTCAGACACACCATTTATTTGAGGCGTCCCGGGAGGGGTCCATTTAGGTAGAATCCCATTCTCTTTTAAGTATTCTTGAAACTCTCCATCTAGATATTCTCCACCTCGATCGGATCGAAGTGTTTTGATTTCTTTACCTAGTTGTTTCTCAACTTCATTTCTGAATTATTTGAAATTTTCAAAAGCTTCAGACTTATACTTCATTAAGTATATATAACCATAGCGTGAGTGGTCATCAGTGAAAGTGATAAAATAAGAGTATCCTCCTTTGGCTTGAATTGACATTGGGCCGCACACATCAGTATGTATGAGCTCAAGCAATTCATTGGATCTTATCTCTTTGCCACTGAAAGGTGACTTTGTCATCTTACCAAGTAAACAAGCTTCGTACATGTCAAACGATTCGTAATCGAATTGATCCAACATTCCATCTTTATGGAGTTTGGAGATGCGATTCTTATTTATATGGCCAAGTCTACAATGCCATAAGTAGGATTCATCCAAGTCATTTGTCTTGGCTTTCTTGGTATTTATATTAAGTATGTCAACATTCATATCTAATATGTAGAGACCATTGCTAAGCATTCCAGTACAATACAAAATTCCATCACGTGAAAAAGAACAACATTTATTTTGGAACGTAAAAGAAAATCCCTCAACATCTAATACGGAAATTGAAATAATGCTCTTCGTAAGAGCAGGAACAAAATAATAGTTATTAAGTTCAAGTACTAGCCCACTAGGCAACAAAAGAAAATAAACTCCTACGGCTAGTGCAGCAACACTTGTGTTCACGGATTTATCTAATGTAAAATAAACAAGTAATAATATTTATAAATCCGGCTTACCTCAAGTGCAAGGATCGTAGTAAAGAGGTTAATACCGGGTCGATCTTACGGGAGGCGGCGATTGGTAATCCTAGTTTTTGTTTAACTAACTATGTCACGAAAACTAACCTAAACAGCAAATAAAACTAAACGAGACTGAAAGTAAAGATAACATGAATGTAAAACTGGATAGAAGAATGAATCTAAAGCCAGGGAAAATACGGGTTGCGAACAATTTAAACTACAACTAAATCTAAGATGCAATAAGAGGATTTGATTAAACTAAACAATTCAAGTTTTAAGGGATTAAATTCAAATTATAACGAACAAACGAGCGATTGATCCACCTATCCTAACAGGTATCAACTCCTATCTCAATTATATTGTGTTTTCTAACCAAGTTGTGATTTCACCTTGTCTAAAACATGAACCCTAATTTCTTAGATAGTTCACCTATTAATCTGGATCTTTCGATTTAAAGATTAACGACTTTACTAATCAAAGGTGTAAACTTTAACGTTTGTAACCTAGAAATCTAACCTATTAACTCTCGTTATATAGATTAAACATCTATTCCTTATCACGATGATCTAATGTTTATATGACTTTCATCAACATAAATCAGTCAAACATGCACATCTTTCGATATAATTGCAATGAACAATATAAAACATGATAAAGGAAACAACTTTAGATAAAAAAAAACTCACAATATAATCGAAGAAACGGAATCAAAATGTGTTGGATAGGCTTCACAATGCTCGCTTGATGAAGGCTTAGCCTCTAAACATCCTCTTTCAACTCAAAATTGTAGAAGAAAAGTACATAAAAACTACTAATTTTAATCTAGAATTTGAATCATAAAAACTGGAATAAAAAGTGTAAAAACGCAGCCTAAAGCCTCCCCTAGGTTTAGGGTTTTGAGTAATGAGTATATGGTATCTTTCATGTGGAAAAACAACAAGTATTTATAGGAAACAAAGTCGGTTTGGGCAAAGTCGGCGTATGGACGCCCGTCTGAAAAGGGTGAACGCCCGTCCAGAAACTCCTTGAACTCTCTGAATCGATTTTCCTGTCTTGGACGCTCGTCCAATGGGTCTGGACGCTAGTTCACCAAATATCTCAAGACTCTGTACTGATTTTGCACCTCTGGACGCCCGTTCACTTGATCAAACGCCCGTCCAACTGGACGGAACTCAGACGAACGTTCAGGATTGACTTAATCTTGATTTTTCCATACTTATCTCTTCTTGATCAATCCCAATCATCATTATCTCTTCTATCATCAATGTAATTCGACTCTTATCTCTTTTTGATCATCATTTGAGCATCAAACACGTACCTATAACACATCAAAACATCGCAAAACGTAATATCATCCAAATAATCATAAAATCAAAATTAAAACATCAAAATTAACCTATTTTGCGAATAACTCATTAAAAACCTCATTTACTCAATAATTCCATTAAACACTCGTTTCTTATGCAAATTATACAAATATGAGGGAAATTATCATAAAATATATCAATATAAATCGTATAAATTCACCCTTAACAACTCCCCCACACTTAGCTTTTGCTCGTCCCGAGCAAAACAAAACGAAAATCAGGGCTCGAAACGAAAACAGACATCTCAGACAATATAGCATAGATCCAATAAATCAGAAGTTCACCACTGTGTGTGCATAGCCATAGAAAACTTCCACTAAATCCAAACTTGAGAAACTCAAAGCAAAACTAGCTAATACCCCCTCGTAGACTAGCAATAAATGACACTCATAAGATGTACCCTACAAACGTAAAATATCCCGAAAAGGATGATAGAATACATCTAGGGCCTTTTTGAAATACTCAGAGGATAATCCCTACAGCATATCTATCAGTTTCTACTGGGGATAAGATAGACGATAACTTAGTCTTTTATTCATTTCATACCACTTCCTTTTGCAAGTTGATTTAATTATATATCTTTTAAACGCACATCAGAATGAGCTCTTGCCCTGTCATAGCAGAATAGGATATTCAAGATATACCCTACCTTACTCAAATCATAAGGCAGCTTCTTCCGACTGTCGCGAGCTTTTGGTCATCATAGTGGTATAGGACATTCGAGATATGACCTACCGCACTCCAATCATCGACCAGCTTTCGACACACCCAATAACTTCATTATAAACTCAACTTTTTCATTTGACAATAAGTTACGTGTTACTTATCACATTCAAACCTAAGATATTCACAGTATATCATACATTGGCTACAAATACAAACTATCATAAATCTCAAGATATATACGTAGCACTAAGCACAGGACTTATAAGAAAATCAGAAATCACTCGTCAAAAAGGGGTATAACTTATTAAATTAGCTCATCGTTCACTATGGCTTGTGAAAAATAGATCTCAGGTGAAACAACTAACTTATCAAACATATGATATATAGCTTGGATGACTATAAAAATAACGAACATTGAATTGAATTGCCTACTCGGGACAAAACAAAAACAAAAATGTCGAAATTTTTTGAAAAGTCTAGCTCATTTTTAGCTCATTTTGCATAGACTCGTAATAAATTAAGCAAATGTATAGATACATATCAAATCATTCCCCTCCCCCACACTTAAAGATCAACATGTCCTCATGTTGTGCAGAATTAAAGAAAAGAGAAAGGACTTAGCTGATTGCAATAGATACTCGAATCGTTGGTCAGGGCGGAGCCTACGTAGTGACAATTAGAACTCGTAACCATACGATGTAAAAGCGAGCTCGACAATACCGCTAAAAAAATATACCTGCACCACTCAAAAAACACGGAAAAATCTCGGGGCAAACGGAGAATTATACCAAAATGAAAGGATATAGCAAAATTGAGTAATATCAAAAGATGAAACATTCAATACATCCAAAAGAGAAAGCAGAGTAAAGTCAAATGAAAGTACGGGTGCCTTATGGCTTACATGATTCATTGGGAAAAATAAACATTAGCTAAATGAAAAGTACAACGAATCACGTAATGGAAAGTAGCAAGATTATACAATCATCGTATCTAAGACAAAACAAAGGCTAAAATCGGAAAAATAAGATCAGGTCTGGCCCGGCGCTGCAGAATCATCAGCCGGAGGTGCTCCACCCGTAGGAGAGTCAGGCTGCTCCTCATCCGAAGACGACTCAGACTCGTTCAGAACATCCGCAATGGCGAGCTCAATCTCATCCGAATAGACATAATCAATGATGCTTGGATTGAAGACCCTGTCGTCCCTCGGAGTTCGGCCCTCACTGAGGCACCGTAAAACAGTCAAGATATTATTCCGTGAAGTCCGAATATCCTCCATCCAGTTCCGTACACTGTTGGCCATACTCAACCTCATCCGGACTGAGGGAGATGAAGTAGGAAGGGAGGATGCTCGAGGCGGTGCCGAAGATGAACCGGGCTCATGTGGTGCCTCCACCTCAGAACGTCCCGAAGACTTAACCTTTTCTCTCTTAGATAGGTCTCGGGTTCTTCGGTTTGTGATCCGATCCATACTCAGGCACACCGGCATCAATACACAAACTATGAATCAAGTGGGGACAATCAAGCTACAGCGTGTAAACCTTTCCGATTGATAGCTATCTTATCGTATAACGCTTGTCCAACATTCACATTCAATCCAAAGGTCAAAGCGTACAACATCCCTAAGTCACCGATATGAAAATGCGTCAGATTGTTCTTTGGCAACAACCGACTCAGTATGAACGTACCTTTGGACTTTCCAATCCTCCGTCCAGGTAGTGGTGACCAACTCCTTCAGAGTTTCCACCGGTCTCAACGTCCATGCTACATCCGGGCAAACCTTTAACCTTAACTCCTTGTTTACGACTAATTTTATGGTTTTTATCGAGTTATTTAGTAGCAATATCTTCCGTGTTTTAGTGATTTTTATAGAAAATCACTTGCTAAAAGGATAAATTTAGAGAATGGGTTGATAATTGATTAATTGCAAAATCGACCGTATTACGTGTTTTTATCAAGCGATTATCTATCTATATATAGGCTTTTACATTTTACATGCTTTTGATCGTCTTGTAGGCATGATTGCATAGAAGAGAAGGATAAAGGCAAGCGGTGGCGCCCAATGCTCGATTCAAAGTGGGACGGACGTCCATGGAGGAAAACGGCGGCCCCATGCAAGTTTCGAATATAGAGTCTTTAATTTCACTTGAAGCTGGCGCCCAAGATTTTAAACTAGCGCCGAAGGAGATTTTTGATTTGAGTTTGATGATTTTTAGTGACGACGGCGCCCAAATTAAAGAAGGACGGGCATCTGACGTGACTCGGCCCGATTCGAAGATTTTACTGAAGCTTGGACTGGCGTCCGGCCAAGTGGACGGGCGTCCAACCTAGTTACTGTAGCAGCCGACATTCAGAAATTGCCTCAGCCGCCTCTCAACTCTATAAATACATAGCAGCAGGAAACCCTAAGAGACATCAATTATTTCACCTTTTATACAAAGAGCAGCAGCCGCACATCAAAAAGCCCTAGCCGCATCATTCAAAGAAGAGATTCAAAGATGAATCTCTCCATCCCAATGATCGTGTTCAACAACATGATTGTTGGCTAAGCACATCGCGGTGGGACAACGGAGGAAACCGATCAACATCAACACCAACTAGAGATTTTTCTTTGTATTTTTAGTGAGTTAAGTTACAGTTTTTCATCAATTGGATATTGTTCTTCATTGTTTATGTTTTAGTTGAATCGAAAGATTGTTAAAACTACTTTTGTGCTCTGAATTTGTATGAAAATATTGTTCAAGCCTTAGTCTTTCAATTGATGCAATTAGTTGTAATTCGAGAGATCGTTTATAATTGATTGAGTAGAGTTTTGGAGACAATCTCGTGATCTTGTTTTGCATGTCGTTTAGTTTTGCTTGAAAAAGAAAACGAAACCCTAGGATTCGTTTAAAGAGATTTTATCAAATTCGTGATAGATCATTACTAAAATTGTATCTTTAACTTCGCCATCTAGTTGGGGTTGGGTTGGTTGATTGGTGGATTCCCGTTGCCTTGCCGTTCCTCTTAATTATTTGATAAACCCTAGAATTCGTATCGACTTTGATTGTTTCGTTTAGTTGTCTTCTAAAACCCAAGTTTTACCTGCTGTTTTCTGCTATTTTCTGTTTCCAGCGTGTTATCGGACGCCCGTCCACATTAGCGGACGCCCGTCCACAGCCGAATTTTCCTGTTTCCTGTTTTAGTTTAGTTTTACTCATCGTTCTTATATTATAGTTAGTTTAAACCCTAGTTGTAGTTAATAGTCGTGACATAATCGATAGAATAATTGTTCCTTGATCCGATAAACATTCCACTCCCTTAGGACGACCCGCTAACATCCTATACTACATACCTTATACTTGGGGTGTTTCGGTTTATAAATTGTAAAACTAGTTTTTACCGAACAAGTTTTTGGCGCCGTTGCCGGGGAGTCGGTAACGGTTGTCGGATTCTTCGTAGTGCAGTTTTCAGTGTCAAAAGGGATCGCTATTGCACGCGGTAGTATTTTGACCGTAACTTTCGGCTCGAGTGTCCGTTTGGAACGCTGGACCCCAATTCGGAAAGCTCGTTCCGACGCCGACGACATGGAAAATGGCCTTAGGCCGTTCAGTGCCGTTTTCGAGGTCAAAATCCACTGTTTTCCCCTCCATTTTGGCCCTAGAAGATTTCAACACATTTTTTTTTTACCGTCTTAGTGCCTTTTCTGTTTTAATTTTTCATAGGTAGGTTTCTTTTCTTGTTTCTGTTTCTAGATTCGAAAATAAAAAAATAATAAATAAATAAAAAATAAAAAATAATAATAATAACTTTCGAACGAGCTGCGTTCACCCATATCAACGCCCGTCGCTGCCTCAGATTTGTCTTACGGGCGCTTGCCAAGAATCGAACGAGCAGCGCCCACTCATCTGAACGCTTGATTCACTCTCTTCAATTGTCACTTCTTTTCTCTTCTCTCTTTCTAAACCCTCTAATTTCCTCTACATTTCGTTCTCATCAACCCTAAGGTTGATTTCTTTCCATTCTCGCTCTTCTGGTTTATGCAGACCAAGAGTAGAAGGACCTCTTATCTTTAATCCCGAGCCTGAGCGATCTATTATCAGGAGAAATCTCTTCGCTAATCCAGACATCATGGCTAACGAAGTCCCGAATGCAGATCCTCAAGCCCAAATGAATCTGATCCTTCAACGATGCAGCACTACAAAGCAACAACAGAATCAACAAGTGGCATAAATAATCGGTTTCAACAATTCCGTCAAAACCAGCTAAACCGGTTGAATCAAGACCCCTATGCTCCTATCTTGACCAAGACTTCACGGAAGGGCATAGACCTATTCGCCTCCGAGAAATGGGTCAAGTAAATTTCGATTTGAAAAATGGAGTGGTAGGTAGGTCGAGAATAGCTAGCTTTTCATGGCGCTCGCCGCGAAGATCCTCATGACTTCTTGTCCACCTTCGTTCAAATCTGCGAAGCAGGCCACTATCCTGGTGTTGATTCTGAGATTGTCAAGTTAAAACTCTTCTCGTTTGCTCTCAAGGGGGAAGAAAACCGTTGGTTTAAATCTTTAGCCCATCATTCTCTCCGCTCCTGGAATGATGTCAAAAGAGCCTTTGCTCTGAGGTTTGTCTCACCAGGGACAATCATGGACATGAACAGGGAGATAGCCACATTTGAACAACTTGATGGTGAGAGTGTGGGAAAGCATGGGAGAGATTGAATGTTGATGAGGCAAAGGCCTCAACCATGGATCTGATGAGACATGAGCTACTAGAATTATTCTATCAGGGTGTTACTCAACCCAATAGAGATTTCCTTGATTCAACTGCCCATGGATCCTTCCTAGGGGGAGGTGATGATGCTGCTTACAGGGTAGCAGAAACCATAGCCAAGAATAACATGTGGTCAACTCCAAGGAAGACCAATGTTAGTGGAAATAAGAAGGGATCTGCTGCAAGCAATTCTGAGACTACGGTGTTAGTTGCTCAAATGGAAGCAATTAGCAAGCAGCTAGCCAATTTACAAATGCAGCAGTAACAAGGGCAGCCAGATATGAACTACCTGGGAATGTAGGCGGGAGATGCAATTACTGAGGAAGTGAATTTCAACCAAACCTTCGGAAGCTCCAATCAGAACCGGAATTATTCCGGATTTCAACGTCCCAATGCACCACCTGGCCCATCCAATTCTAACCCTTCTTTCAACTCAGGTTATCAAAGACCACCTCCTGGGGTGGTTAATCAATCTCATAATCCCAACTCCCAAAGACCTCAAGGTGGTTGGAATCAAAGTCAACAGCAAAATCATACCACCTCATGTGTCCCTCAACATAAGTTTGATGAGCTAGTGGACATGGTGAAGACCCTGTCTACTAGTGTCAAGGCAATAGAGAGGCAGGTAGAGGCGGATGGCGCAAGCGACAAGCAATCAGGACCACGGTAAACTTCCAAGTTATACCGAGAGAAATCCAAAAGCGAGATATCAATGTTTGCACCGCCATCACACCTCGATGGGGGTATGGGGACCAAGAGTTGAATGAAGTTACCTTGAGAAGTGGTAAGCGGCGGGACCCGAAAGGTGTCGGAAGCGAGCAGCCCTCTCCCGACGCAATAAGTTCGGGGAGGGCAATCGAAAATCATATACGGAAGAAACCAACAAAGTGAGGAGGAGCTTAATGATGACGGCTCTTCGGGATGAGGATGATTCGATTCGAGGAAAGGTCAGTGTTTGTACTCGACAAAGAAGAGGAGGAAAAGTTTGTCGATGGAAGGATAAGGAAGATGAAGCCATTAAAAAGTCGGTGGTTTGTTCCTCGACAATGATAAAGCCCTTCCTTATCCACCAAAGAGGAAAGAGAATACCCTCAGTCTTGACAGACAATATGACGGAGTGAGGAGGATGCTTAGAGACACCAAAGTAAGTATGCCCCTCTAGCTGAGGTATTGATTGAAATGCCCAAGTGCTCTAAGTATCTTAAAGAAGTTTGTGGAAGCAAGAAGAAGCTTCAAGGGATGGCAGAAGAAGTTTTAAGAGAAGAATATTCCCTAGTTTCACAAAAGGTTGCTATTAAGCGAGGTGACCCCGGAAGACCTTCAATCTCCTGTGAGATTGAAGGCGACAAGTTCCAAAATGTCTTATGCGACTCAGGGGCCTCTATAAATATGATGCCATTGAACGTCTGCAAAAAGCTCGGTTTAGACAAAAGAATGCGGGAACGCCCTATTTCTTTACAGATGGTAGACCGATCTAGCCGATCAGCAGCCGGTTGTGTTACTAATGTTCTTCTCTATGTCGAACATTTGGTTTTCCCTACCGACTGGGTTATCTTAGACTACCCACCTGACAAAGAGATGCCTCTAATTCTAGGCCGGACCTTTTAGATACCTCTGCCGCCTCATTGATTTCTCGTAAGGTCGATTACACTTAGAGTTGATGATACATCTGTCCCCTTCACACGAGGCGAGTCCTGAGACACCTTTGATTGAAGAAATCTCGTTCGTTGAAGCAATTTATGAGGACGAAGAAGATGCCAACTCTGAAGAAGCAGAAGAGCTAACAGAGATAGGTGTTTTGAAGTTATAAACTTTGAAGATCAAGTCGATCGTGGACCATCTTCTGTTTCATTACGGCCTTAGTCAATGAGCCTCATCAATGACCAAGAAGCAGGAGATTCCCAAACAATGAACGATGATTTCAAAGAGCTGAATCAGAATGACTTTAACCCTGGAGAAGAGGAAGCCCTGATGGGTAGTTGGGACGAAGTGGATTTCTGGAGAGAGACTACTCATTGGGAGGTTGATGATTGGGAACAGCTAGCAGAGGAACTAGAAGAAGAAGAGTTGAGAAAGATGATCAAGCATCGAAGGAGGAGGAAGTGATCGGCGGAAGGATCCTATGGATGATGTTATCCAAAGATCTTTCCGGGGTTATGCCTCGGGAAGATGAGGTGTTCTCATCACAACCACCTGCAAGCCCATGAGGAAAAGGGTGGCCCTTAAAATCCGGTGATTGAGCAACCACCCACCGAATTGGAGCTTAAACCGCTCGAAACACCTTAAGTACATTTTTCTTAAGGATGGTGATAAGTTACCCTTGATCATCTCTTCAAAACTCGAGTCCGAGCAAGAAGCACTGCTGATAAAAGTGCTTGAAAAGAACATCCTCGCGTTCGGTTGGCAAGTGGGTGATATCCGTGGAATCAGCCCCGATGTGTGTATGCATAAAATCCGAACAGAGGAAGGAGCTAAGAAAGTCAGACAACCTCGTGAAAAGGTGAATCCGCTTTTATGCGGGAGGTTGTCAAGAAAGAGGTCATAAAGTGGTTAGACATGGGAATTATCTATGCAATCGCCGACAGTGAGTGGGTTAGCCCCACCCAAGTTGTGCCAAAGAAGGGAGGTATCACCGTTGAAAAGAATGAAAAGGGAGAAGAGATAGCTTTACGCCTTGTGACTGGCTACAGAGTATGCATCGATTATCGCAGATTGAATGAAGTCACCGCCAAAGACCATTTCCCCTTACCCTTCATTGACCAGCTTATTGAAAGACTGAGTGGTCATAAGTATTATTGTTTCCTCGATGGATATTCTGGTTACTTCCAGATAGCCATCGACCCTAATGACCAGGAGAAGACCACGTTTACGTGTCCATCAGGCACTTTTGCCTTTCGCAGAATGCCTTTCGGGTTATGCAATGCACCAGCAACGTTTCAACGATGCATGTTGGCCATTTTCGATGGACTTGTGGAGAAATGTATGGAAGTCTTCTTGGATGACTTCTCAGTCTATGGCGATAGCTTTGATGAGATCTTGGAAAATCTAGATATGGTGCTTCAACGCTGTGTTGAAAAGATTTAGTGCTTAACTGGGAGAAATGCCATTTTCTAGTAGATGAAGGGATTGTTCTGGGACACAAGGTGTCTAGAAGTGGTATTCAAGTTGATAAGGCTAAGGTAGAAGCCATTGAAAAAATGTCGTACCCGAAAACAGTCAAAGAGGTACGCGGTTTTCTTGGCCATGTTGGCTTCTACAGGCGATTTTTTAAGGACTTTTCCACAATAGCCAAGCCCTTATCTAACCTTCTTAAAGATGATGTTATGTTCTTGTTTGATGAGAAATGCAAAGAAGCTTTCAATTGCCAGAAGGAAAAGCTCATAAGTGCCCCTATCTTAATCGCACCTGACTGGACTAAGCCTTTTGAATTATTATGTGATGCCTCTAACTACGCAATGGGCGCAGCTTTTAGGTCAAAGAATTGATAAAAGTTCAGGCCCATTTACTATGCGATTTGCACCTTGAACCCGGCTCAATGCAATTACACCACGATCGAGAAGGAATTCTTAGCCGTCGTTTTTGCTATTGACAAGTTTAGAAGTTACCTTCTAGGGTCTCAAGTTGTGGTTTGGACAGACCATGCAGCCATACGCTACCTTATGGACAAAGCAGATGCAAAACCAAGGTTACTTAGATGGATTCTAATTTTGCAAGAGTTTGACCTTGAGATCAAAGATAAGAAGGGCAGCGATAATATTGTGGCTGATCACCTGTCTCGCCTAGTAAATGAGGGTGGCGAAGATCACAAGGAAATAGGCATCGATTTCCCTACTGAGCAATTGATGAAGCTTGATACTGTTAGGCCATGGTACGCTGATTACGCCAACTATTTAGCAAGTGGTCATTTAGAGGACATGACGTATCAGCAGAGGAAGAAGTTCTTTTCTGATTTAAAGTATCTTGTGTGGGAGGATCCTTATTTGTTCAAGGTCTGTAAAGACGGGTTGCTTAGAAGGTGTGTTTCGGAACATGAGCAATGGGATATTCTGGAGCAATATCATGGTGGTCCCACAGGAGGACACTACGGAGCACAAAAGACAGTTGCAAAAATCCTCCAAGCCGGATTCTACTGGCCGACTCTTTTTAAGGACGCAGAAGCCTTTTGTAAAGGTTGCGATAGGTGCCAGAGAAGTGGGAGGCAAAGTAATAGGATGGAAATGCCACTTAGACCCATTCTGGAATGTGAAGTCTTCGACGTGTGGGGAATTGATTTCATGGGACCCTTTCCATCGTCGTGTGGAAATAAATACATTCTCGTCTGTGTAGACTACGTCTCCAAGTGGGTGGAGGGAATAGCCACCCAAACTAATGATCACAAAGTTGTGAAGAAATTCTTGCAAAAGAATATCTTCACCGATTCGGGCCGTCCTAGAGCCCTCATTAGTGACGAAGGTACTCATTTTTGCAATGCGCCGCTTGATAAAGTTCTTGAGAAATATGGTGTTAGACACAAAATCGGTACACCATATCATCCCCAAACAAGTGGACAAGTCGAGATAAGCAACCAAAGCCTTAAAAGAATTTTAGAAAAGACCGTGAACTCAAATAGATCCAAGCTCGAGTCTAAAGTTGGATGACGCACTCTGGGCCTATCGCACGCGTTTAAGACCCCGATGGGCACGTCTCCTTCCAAATGGTCTATGGCAAAGCTTGCCATTTACGGGTCGAGCTTGAGCATGAGAGCTCATTGGGCTATTAAATTCTTAAATTTTGATAGCCAACTCGTGTGGGGAAAAGAGGTTATTACAATTAAATGAGCTCGATTTAATTTAGACTCGAGCATATGAGAATGCAAGAATCGGTGAATGAAAGAACTAAGATACTCCACGATGCCAATATCAAGGATCGAGAATTCAAAGTGGGTGATATGGCTTTACTCTATAATACCCGGCTCCATTTGTTTGCCCGTAAGTTAAAATCTAGATGGTCTGGCCCCTTTGAGATTCTTGATGTTCATCCTGGTGGAGCCATTACGTTGAAAGGGTACGGCGATCAACCGTTCAAAGTCAATGGTCACAGGCTTAAGAAATACTTTGGGCAACCCAAGGAAAAGCCTGAAGTACTGTACTTTCAACGGAGAAATGAAACGGTTGAGTCGTTTATTTTAGAAGAGATTCCATCCAACTTCTTTGGAGTGGATGATGACATTATTACCCCTATCCTTACAGATCCTTCTGTCAATGGTCCTGAGCCTGTTAGCATACCTCAGCCGAATCTGAGAAACAAGAACAAGAAGAAAAGAGTCCGTGTCATCTGGAGAGAAAAATTTCATGATTTGCTCACGCACTTGACTTGTTGTTGTGGTGAAAACCATTTCCGTCCTAGTCATTCTAATTCTGACAGAGAAGTGGTTAGCCTCAAACCCAAGTGGCCTGATCCAGGTTGACTTGGTGTACTCTGTGTCAAGCTAATGACATAAAAGAAGCGCTCCTAGGAGGCAACCTAGTCTTTTAAGTATTTCTTTTTAGTTGAGTTTTTAGGTTATTAGGAATAAAACCGTGGTAAGTTGTGTGTTGGTTATCCTTGTCCTTGTTTGAGAGGATTGTGAAGACTGAAAAGGGCTTGTCACACACACACAGAATCTATCTCTATGTTGGTATCGCTTGCTATAGTTGTTGTATCTTTTGTTACGTGAGTTAGGAATCTATTTGGATTGCATATAAGTGAGCTAGTTTTGATTGTTTTCTTCGGGACGAACAAAAGTCTAAGTGTGGGGGAGTTGTTTACGACTAATTTTATGGTTTTTATCGAGTTATTTCGTAGCAATATCTTCCGTGTTTTAGTGATTTTTATAGAAAATCACTTGCTAAAAGGATAAATTTAGAGAATGGGTTGATAATTCAGTTAATTGCAAAATCGACCGTATTACGTGTTTTTATCGACGATTATCTATCTATATATAGGCTTCTACATTTTGCATGCTTTTGATCGTCTTGTAGGCATGATTGCATGGAAGAGAAGGATAAAGGCAAGCAGACTGGCGTCCAATGCTCAGTTCAAAGTGGACGGACGTCCATGGAGGAAGACGAGCGTCCCATGCAAGTTTCGAATATAGAGTCTTCAATTTCACTTGAATCAAGCGCCCAAGATTTTAAACTAAGCGTCGAAGGAGATTTTTGATTCAGAGTTTGATGATTTTTAGTGGACGAGCGTCCAAATTAAAGAAGGACGGGCGTCTGACGTGACTCGGCCCGATTCGAAGATTTTACTGAAGCTTGGACTGGCGTCCGGCCAGGTGGACGGGCGTCCAACCTAGTTACTGTAGCAGCCGACATTCAGTAATTGCCTCAGCCGCCTCTCAACTCTATAAATACATAGCAGCAGGAAACCCTAAGAGACATCAATTATTTCACCTTTTATACAAAGAGCAGCAACCGCACATCAAAAAGCCCTAGCCGCATCATTCAAAGAAGAGATTCAAAGATGAATCGATCTCCATCCCAATGATCGTGTTCAACAACATGATTGTTGGCTAAGCACATCGCGGTGGGACAACGGAGGAAACCGATCAACATCAACACCAACTAGAGAGATTTTTGCTGTATTTTTAGTGAGTTAAGTTACAGTTTTTCATCAATTGGATATTGTTCTTCATTGTTTATGTTTTAGTTGAATCGAAAGATTGTTAAAACTACTTTTGTGCTCTGAATTTGTATGAAAATATTGTTCAAGCCTTAGTCTTTCAATTGATGCAATTAGTTGTAATTCGAGAGATCGTTTATAATTGATTGAGTAGAGTTTTGGAGACAATCTCGTGATCTTGTTTTGCATGTCGTTT
This sequence comes from Gentiana macrophylla, assembly GCA_026214975.1. Taxonomy (NCBI): domain Eukaryota; kingdom Viridiplantae; phylum Streptophyta; class Magnoliopsida; order Gentianales; family Gentianaceae; genus Gentiana; species Gentiana macrophylla. The sequence continues at coordinate 16,284,587 of CM047815.1, forward strand.
AGTTTTGCTTGAAAAAGAAAACGAAACCCTAGGATTCGTTTAAAGAGATTTTATCAAATTCGTGATAGATCATTACTAAAAATTGTATCTTTAACCTGCCATCTAGTTGGGGTTGGGTTGGTTGATTGGTGGATTCCCGTTGCCTTGCCGTTCCTCTTAATTATTTGATAAACCCTAGAATTCGTATCGACTTTGATTGTTTCGTTTAGTTGTCTTCTAAAAACCCTAGTTTTACCTGCTGTTTTCTGCTATTTTCTGTTTCCAGCGTGTTATCGGACGCCCGTTGATGACGGTCAAGTTATAAAAATAACTCGATACCTAAATAACCAACTAGCAAGAGAACTAGGTTCAATCGTAGTATAGCTAGATAAAGTCGAGGTCGATCCCACAGAGACTCGGCTTAAACAAGTACAACGTTATTAAACTAAAAATAGATTAAAGGGCGGTCCACGACCAACAAAGAAAGAACGTAGAAATAAAGATTGACACGATAGAAAACACAAAGACTAACAATACGACACAAGACACTAAACACTTGTTTTTATGGTTTTATAAGACTCTAACAAACGGTATTGATTACGCTAGTAGTAATTACTCCCCATATATGTATATCTAAGCCGAGGCAGTAAAAGACATTAAGGTTGATTATATTTTGGCTACGGAGCCATCCCCTAAACTGGATCTACTTCGTGAACGGATAGAAGATCTTTATGCTTAATTACGAATCCTTCCTTGGACAGGATAGAACATCATATAACAAGCATGCTATACCAAACTAGGGATGCCGATCTAAAATCGTCACCTCGTCTAGGCAACCACCGTGGACGGGTTGGCACACCTCCTAAACGATCGGCTAACTTATGTCCTATTTAACATGGCAATTTTCACAATATATCATATTAATTTACGAGAACGATGTAACAAATTGGCCAGATCTATTACATGTGTATATGAAAAACAGAAAGCACGACGTAGCCGAAGTCGTTTCACGTAAAATTACTAGAATCTTGATGGCTAGATCTAACCATATAGACCGTGGTAGATCTAGACCGGTGACTCTAGAATTTGCTCATAAAAACGCCAGACGGCTTAGATCTACATGAATATGGGTTTGTTAATTAACTACATCACGAAATCAATACACAAACGACTACTCCATAACGAAATAAAATAGATCTACGAATAAAAACGACATATTTGGATAGACATTACCCTCGTAGACGGAGGGTCCTCCGATCCTTCAATGCAATCTCTAATCGATGAATCCATCGCCTCCGTGATGAAGCAACAAAATATAAAATAAAAAGAACTATATTGATAAACTAAAAGTATTGTAGTATTGTGTTTTGTAGGTTGGTGGTTTTCAAAGATCGTGGTCTTTGTTTATATAGGAGTTGTAGCCGACATAGGGAGAATCCGAAGATATGCACGCATTAACTGATTAGGCTCGGGTGACCGAGCGATACGCTTTCGATCGATCGAATGGCATGGCTCGGTCGACCGAGCCTCCTCTTACGGCGTTTTCAATTTCGCTTCTTCCCGACTTGTTCCCCACTTCACTCTTCTATGCCGATCGATTTGTCTCTTCATTAATGCCCGATTTTCTTCCTTATTTATCTTGAGATTTCCGATTGCATGACAATTATCCTCCCGATTCGTTATGATCGCAAAATCAGTATTTATCACACAATTAATTGCTCTTTTATAATAAAAATGGCTAAATACCAATTATCACATTAATAATCACTTATCATTAAATAATAAATATAAACACGTGATTTAATACGAAATATATATAATTAACTCTGATTTAAGGTTAGAATTGATGACATAAATAGGTATATTTTAACTGTCATCAAAATGCCCCCCCACTTAAACTTTGCTTCGTCCCGAACAAAGCATTAATAAGTCATTCCCCAAGACAACATTTTCCTTGGTCATCTCATACTTACACAAGAAACCCGAGTCAACTCATACCAATCATGCTCATAAGATAAGCATTATTCACTACTCGCTATTATTCGAAGTGATTGTGTGCATGTGCATTGGTTTTATATAAATGTAGCAAGATTAGAGCTTATGTAGACTTCATATCAAAATTCACCAACATCAGCATTCATACTTCTTATGCCTCGCAATGGTTAAAGAACTAGAACAATAAGCAAGAGTGTATCTATAGGGTTTTTGGACTTGGAGACCGAGTACTACTCAAAGCCTCTAACAATTTAAATTTTTATATTTTTTCAATTTTGCATATTTTTCGAATACTACTAATCTCAAGGAAGAAAACTTTTCGTAGAGTATCCCCCTATCTTAGATTAAGCATAACATCGAATATTACCACAAGCGGGGCTACTTTGGTAATGTTACTACAAGCCAGTGTTTGAACGCATTGTCAAAACAGTACGTCCCAAGCTTATTACTCCGCTTTGATGGCTAGAAGATCAGAATACATCAGTCGATAAATAACGACACTAGGTAAGCATAACCAATCATCTATGCAATGTACACATACCTCTTTCAATTATTATAATTCATAAGGTACTAAGCGATTCACATGTTGAGTAGTTGAACAATACCTAACTATTTGCAGTTGTTGGCATGAATATCCTTAAGTTTACTAACAATTTATCGCAAAAGTATAATATGATCACGTACTCACGCAACTTGGTTCCTTTCCTATCAATTCTAAGTATAATAACTTCACAAGTTTAAGGGTACGAGTTCAACAACTGGCATTTATCCATGAAATTTTTTTAAATTTTGCTCAATATTGCCTCAATATTCCGTTCCACTTTACTTTTTCAACATATAGCTAAGTCCCTAGCTAAGTCCCTTGCCCCCCACTTAAACATGGCATTGTCCTCAATGACAAAAATAAATGAGAGTTTAAGAAAAAAGACTTAGCTCTGGAAACGGCTCCCAAGTGAAGGAACAATATCGGAGTAAACCTCAGCACGTCGTGGAGAGACAGACATATCTTGTATAAACAAACAAGCTCCACCAAATCGTTAAATACCATGTCTATGGAAGTTATAAAATAATGTGGCAGTAATTAGATATAAATATCTAAAAATAGTTTAAGCCACTTTACTTTATACTGCCATGGACAATACCAAAAGGGATTTAAACCTAAATAAAAACTCACATGACGGCTATCAAGGAAAAAACCTCGTTTATTCCGAACTTAGACTCGGAACATGGCGAGATGAAAAAAACCGTGATAGGCGCATGCTACTTTATTCAAAGCAAAAACAAAAACAAATCTAAAAGAAAGTTTTAAGAAATAGTTCTATGGTTATAGTCGTTAGCTCGACTGTACTCACATTATGGTCTAGTTGTAACTAGGATTTCCTAGAGTAAGTACTTCTTCCTCCCTATCAAATTGATTCCCGAGGTAATGCTTTACTCGGTGGCCATTCACCACAAAAGTCTTTCGATCATCCAAGTGACTTACCTCTACAGCTCCGGAAGGAAATACTTTACTCACTTTATATGGACCAAACCATCTTGATTTTAGCTTTCCCGGGAAAAGTTTCAAGCGCGAATTGTAAACAAGAACCATATCACCCACCTTAAAGGTGCGGTCAAGGATCTTTTTATCATGAAATCTCTTAGTGCGCTCTTTATAGATTCGAGCATTCTCGTAAGCTTCAATGAGAAACTCTTCTAGGCGAGTTAATTCCAACAATCTCTTTTCTCCGGCTAAACTTTCATCTAAATTCAACATACGAGTAGCCCATAAGGCACGGTGCTCAAGTTCAACCGGTAGATGACACGCTTTCCCAAAAACAATGCTGCACGGGACATCCCTATGGAAGTCTTATACGCAGTCCGATAAGCCCATAAAGCGTCATCTAACTTCAACGACCAATCTTTCCTTGTTGGGTTCACAGTTTTTTCTAGAATGCGCTTAATTTCTCGGTTCGTGGCCTCAACTTGACCACTTGTTTGAGGATGATAAGCGGTAGCTAACTTATGTCTCACCCCGTACTCGGCCATTAACTTTTCAAATGGCTTATTACAGAAATGGCTCCCATTATCACTAATGATGGCACGAGGGATTCCAAACCGCGTGAAGATATTTTTCTTTAAAAACCGCAATACAACCTTTGCATCATTGGTAGGTGAAGCAATTGCCTCAACCCATTTAGACACATAGTCGACTGCCACCAAAATATAGCGGTTTGAAACAGATGAAGTGAAAGGTCCCACAAAATCAATTCCCCATACATCAAAGAGTTCTGGTTCTAGGATACTATTTAGTGGCATTTCATGTCTCCTCGAGATATTGCCCGTCATTTGGCATGAATGACAGGATATAGCATATTCATGCGCAGTTTTGTAAAGATTTGGCCAGTAGAAACCACATTGGAGAACTTTAGCGTTAGCCTCTTGTCCCTCCATAGTGTCCTCCTCGCTTCATAAGTATGACAATGTTTAAGTATATCGAGGAATTCACTCTCGGGAACACATCTTCTAAAGATGTTGTCTCGAGCAACGCTTAAAAAGATAGGGTTCATCCCAATAATAGTGTTTAAGGTCCGCAAAGAACTTCTTCTTTTTTTCTTTGGTTCAAGTTTGGTGGCAAATATCTCCCGGATAAATAATTCACATAATCTTTAAACCATGGTTGTTGCTTCTCAGCCTTAACAACCTCCCCTTGCAAAGATACTGCGGTGCAATCACTATTCCCTAAAATGGTAGAGATGGAGGATAATTGCTCGTCGGGGGGCTTTTCTAAGCAGGGTGTGAATGCCTCCTCAGGCTCTTTCTCATCATCCCTAACATCCTCTACATTTTCCTTGTTCTTTGGGATTGGTGGAGTAAGCTCCTTTTCAATTCTAGTCATTACTGCGTTCACATCTCTAGGGTTCCTATCAGTGTTGCTTGGAAATCCCCCAGGAGGTCTAGTTGACAGTTGTTCAGCTAATTGTCCTATTTGATGAGAGAGATTATGGACTAAGGCTTCTTGGTTGGTGACTTTGGCATCATTCTCTTGATGAGATTGGTGAAAGTTTGTAGCCAAGTCGGTAATGGATTATGCTAATCGATTCACTGATGTCGGACATTGTGTTACTCATCTTTTCAAGCGCAACTTCCCAACCGTAAGTTTGAGCTTGCTGAGGTACATAAGTGTTGTGTGGTTTTACCCCTTCATTTGGATCACTCCATCGGAATTCAGGTTGGTCATGATTTGGTTTGTAACCTTCATAGTGATTACCCTGTCTCCCAATGTAATTGGCTTCTTTAGTACCCGCATTCTCTAATGGCCTAGTTGTTTCCGTCCCTTTTCCAGTCTCTACTCGTACAATCCTCTCATGCATACCATCCACCTTATCATTTATGAGCAATAGAGTATTTAGGATCTTATGCGATACATCCTCCTCAAGATTATCGGCCATCTTCACAGTTTCTATTTCACCACCTCCCCATTGGCTATTCATTGCTATTTGCTCCATATTTCCTCGTGCCTCCTCAGGAGATAAAAGAACAAACGCTCCATTGCTGGAGGCATCTACTCTTATCTTCTCCGTATCTCTCAATCCATGGTAAAAGGTTTGCATTAAAATCCATAGAGGGATATCATGATGAGGGCACTTCCTCATGGACTCCTTGAAACGTTCCCAAGCTTGATCAAAACTCTCCCCAGGTTGCTGCTTGAACCCCAAGATATCTTGGCGTAACTTAAAGGTCTTTCCTATAGGGAAGTACTTATTCATGAACTTTTGTAGCAGTTCCTCCCAGGTCGTGATTGATCTAGCCTCTAAAGAGAAAAGCCATTGCTTAGCTTTATCTTTCAAAGTGAAAGGGAAAAGTCTCAAACTTAATGTTATCCTCAGAACCGATTTTGGCTTCACGGTACTAACGATCTCCAAGAAATTCATCACGTGAATGCCAGGATCTTCATCCAGGATACCATGAAAAGTGGAATAGTTTGTCACCATTTGAATGACATTAGGTTTCGGGTGATAAACTTCAGCAGATTTTTAGGCACTACGATAATGAGAATGAATTGTTCAATGGTAGTTGCATAGCTTTGCAAAGTACGCCTTTCCCATGCGACCACAACTTGGTTAACAAAATTTGCATTATTAAAATTATTTCCATTCACCTGGTGGCGTTATTCAAGAATCCTTCCATGTCCGAGTCAGTTGATGTGCTCCTTGATTTTGCCTCGCCTTGCTCTTCGTTGGATCCTTAGAAATTCCGGTAGCTTGCTTGTTTTTTTTTATTTATTTTATTTATTATTTTTTATTTGTAAGACAAAAACAAAATTAAACAATTAAAATACGCCACGCCAAGGCTACTGCCTTTGGCGAGACTCTAAAATAGACAAAAATAGAAATAACAATAAACTATTAGAAACTTTAAAGGCTAATCCTAGACTCAATAAATAAAAACTAAACTAAAACAGACTAAGAAAAATACAAAAACACAGGCGTAAACGTGTAAAACAAAGCGAGCAGAAAAAAAAAAAAACAATAAATTCTCGGTCGATCGAGAAGCGTGGTTCGATCGACGAACTCTTTTATTTATTTTTTTATTTATATATATAGTTTTTATTTTTTATTTTTAACGACACTGTTTAATATACTGACTCTTATCCACAATATTTACGAATCTACTTTTAATAAAATAAGCTATACTCAATTTAATGACACGAGTCCCCGGCAACGGCGCCAAAAACTTGATGACGGTCAAGTTATAAAAATAACTCGATACCTAAATAACCAACTAGCAAGAGAACTAGGTTCAATCGTAGTATAGCTAGATAGAGTCGAGGTCGATCCCACAGAGACTCGGCTTAAACAAGTACAACGTTATTAAACTAAAAATAGATTAAAGGGCGGTCTACGACCAACAGTAACGTAGAAATAAAGATTGACACGATAGAAAACACAAAGACTAACAATACGACACAAGACACTAAACACTTGTTTTTATGGTTTTATAAGACTCTAACAAACGGTATTGATTACGCTAGTAGTAATTACTCCCCCATATATGTATATCTAAGCCGAGACAGAAAAGACATTAAGGTTGATTATATTTTAGCTACGGGAGCCATCCCCTAAACTGGATCTACTTCGTGAACGGATAGAAGATCTATATGCTTAATTACGAATCCTTCCTTGGACAGGATAGAACATCATATAACAAGCATGCTATACCAAACTAGGGATGCCGATCTAAAATCGTCACCTCGCTCAGCAACCACCGTGGACAAGGTTGGCACACCTCCTAAACGATCGGCTAACTTATGTCCTATTTAACATGGCAATTTTCACAATATATCATATTAATTTACGAACGATGTAACAAATTGGCCGGATCTATTACATGTGTATATGAAAAGCAGAAAGCACAGCGTAGCGAAGTCGTTCACGTAGAAAATTACTAGAATCTTGATGGCTAGATCTAACCATATGGACCGTGGTAGATCTAGACCGGTGACTCTAGAATTTGCTCATAAAACGCTTTCGCATGCGACTTAGATCTACATGAATATGGGTTTGTTAATTAACTACATCACGAAATCAATACACAAACGACTACTCCATAACGAAATAAAATAGTTCTACGAATACAAACGACATATTTGGATAGACATTACCCTCGTAGACGGAGGGTCCTCCGATCCTTCAATGCAATCTCTAATCGATGAATCCATCGCCTCCGTGATGAAGCAACAAAATATAAAATAAAAAGAACTATATTGATAAACTAAAAGTATTGTAGTATTGTGTTTTGTAGGTTGGTGGTTTTCAAAGATCGTGGTCTTTGTTTATATAGGAGTTGTAGCCGACATAGGGAGAATCCAGAAGATATGCACGCATTAATCTGATTAGGCTCGGGTGACCGAACAGTTACGCTCGGGGCTACGGTCTTCGCTCTCTTCCTCGGTTGTTCAGCCCTGGGCTCAGCTGGTTCCTTCTCCCGAGTAGCATCCACAGCTTCCTCAACCCTAGACGACTCTCCACCTCGGTGAACCCTAGGCATCCTCATCAATGGTACATCATCATCAGTCTCGGAGCCCGAGATAGGCTCATCCCTCAATGTTTCCCTAGCTTGTGTGTGTGTAGACCTAGCAGGGTTGCGTCTATCACCGATCCGAATCCCTTGAGTAGGAGGCACTACAGTAGGATCAACAACCTTCCATTTCTTACTAGGATCCTGAGCCACACCCTTACCATGCCTCTTAACCACTGCTTTACGAACCATTGTTGAAGCTTAGTCTAAACCAATCAAAATCCAAAACCAAACCAAAGCAAACAAACCACCCGTTTATCATCCAAACGGGATTTCAAATCAACAAACCAACACCAACACAATCACAAACCACCCATGCATCAACCACCATCATCACCACAGCAACAACACAGCAAGAATCAAGAAACAAAACAAGGAAAAAAACAAATAAGGTACAACTCACATAAAAGAGTCGAGCCGAAGATCGAACTCCAAAAAACGTGAACTAATCCTTGAAAAGTTACTAGAAACTTACCAATGATGATGAAAAGATGATGATGATCTTTGGAAAGGATCCCTAACAATGCAAATTCGAGCCCAAAATTGATTTTTTTGGAAAAGTCAGGACCAATATAGGGCTCGATTCGTCAAAATGGTTGTTGATTGAGGAATAAGGTTTAGAAAAGTGAAAAGAGGGGACCAAAAGCGTTTCTATAGCAAATGAAATCGCTTCAATTTGGTGTAATATTGAGGATTGAGGTTAAGAGAGAGGGGAAAAGTCGGGTTTTTCAAGTTTGAATTTCGAAAAATGAGGGTTCATGGGTGAGGGGTATTTATAGACAAGGTATGGACGCTCGTCCAATTATTTGGACGGGCGTTGAAGAGAACTCATATGAGCGGGACGGGCGCCCAGTATATCAGACGCTCGTCCAAACTTTCAAATTAGATACAGGATTGGAGGGAACATTTCAGACGGGCGTCCATTTATAATGGACGGGCGTTCAAGAAATGCATAGGGTAGACGGGCGTCCAGATCTCTGGACGGGCGTCCCAAGCAGAGATTATGCAAAAATTATAAAATTTCATACAATTCAAATTCAAATTTGCATTTTCTCATTAAACTTAAATAAAACCTCAAAAATACAAATGAAAAATGATGAATTACATAAAATCACTTGAAAATAAGTAAAAACAATAGAAAATAGTGGGTTGCCTCCCACCGAACGCTTTTGTTTTACGTCGTTTGCTCGACGAAACAACCTAACAACGCTAGTCATCGTAAATTTCTGCCCAATCCACCACCCGGATAAGACGGCGGAGCATGTCAATCGCCGGAGGAAAATCATACTCGTCCTGCAAAGCCCAGTCCTCACCAGCTACATCGACACCCCGAAAATGCTCACGCTCGCAAAGACTAACGCTAAATCACAAAGATCGGATCATTCAGGATTGTGTATGGACATCTAGAGCTGCCTGTAACTCTTCTGTACTAAAGTCTCCACCTCCCGAAACTCGGGGAACAATAAGAACATAGGTGACAGTCCTGATGCGGGTACTAATACAAAGTCTACGTGCAAAACGATAGTCCCTCCCGGTCCGTCATCTACAGTAATAAGTGGGATCCTCCTAAGGAAAGGTAACTCCTCTGGTAGAACTCCGAAATCCATAACTAAAACACAACTCACTGACAGATACAACAAAAGAAAAGCTTAGTAAACTAAACTTAAATAACTTAAAAAACATAAAACAAAAACAACTAAAAATGACGATATCTAGGATGCCCCCTAGTGGCGCTTTTGGTTAATGTCGTTAGCTCGACACTGTTTAAGCTCAGCCTGGATCAGGCCATTTGGATTTTCTGCCAGCCACTACCTCGTGCAGGCTTTGATCAGTAGTGTGGCTGCAGAAACAGCATCTAACACATGGGGTGAAATCTTTGATAGCTTTCCAAATACGTTTAAATTGCCCCATGGTCGACTTCTTCTTCTTCTGAGTATTTTGATGACGTTTCAGCTTACGCTCCGTCTCAAACTCTTCCATATCCCAACTACCTACTAGAACTTCTTCAAATCGACCACTACTGTCATCCTCTGAAACAGGTCGGGCGAAAACTCGTCAAATTCTTTGACCTTTTTAGTACCACACCCGAGGATATCGAGGAAATGAACAATCAAAGGCTTTTCCTTAGGTTCAACAATGTAGTGCTTACACCTTTGACCATTTACTCGAAACGGTTGGTCACCATAACCTCGTAGTTCTAAAACGCCTCCAGGAATAATTTGGAGAATCTCAAAGGGACCAGACCATCGTGTCTTTAACTTTCCAGGAAACAGATGTAACCTGGAATTATACAGAAGAACTTGTTCCCCGACTTGAAATTCTCTCTTCTTAATCTTGGCGTCATGGAGGAGTTTCATCTTATCTTTCTTTGATCTGGCACTTTCGTGAGACTCGAGTCCGAATTCGTCTAACTCATGCAATCATGCGATCGATGCTTACCACAAGATTGGGAATCAAAGTTCAGAAACTTTGTAGCCCAATAAGCTCTATGCTCTAACTTGACTGGCAGATGACATGGCTTACCATAAACCATTTGATATGGAGATGTACCCATAGGAGTCTTATAGACGGTCCTGTATGCCCATAGTACATCATCCAATTTCAAACTCCAGTCTTTTCTATGACTGTTGACCGTTTTTTCCAGGATTTTCTTAATGCTTTGGTTGCTTCTTTCAACCTGACCACTAGTCATAGGATGGTACGGTGTACCAGTCTTATGACGAACACCATACTTTTCAAGCACTTTTTCTAAGGTTCGGTTGCAAAAGTGCGTTCCTTCATCACTGATCAAGGCTCGAGGGCATCCAAATCTCACGAAAATATTTTTCTTTAAGAACTTCATGACCGTCTTATGATTATTGTGAGTCGTGGCTTGAGCCTCCACCCATTTCGATACGTAATCAACGCAGACTAAGATGTCCTTATTTCCACAAGATGATGGGAATGGTCCCATAAAATCAATACCCCGTACATCAAAGACTTCGCATTCCAAGATGGGTGTCAATGGCATGTCGAAACGCCTTGTCAGAGTACCGGTTCTTTGGCATCTATCACACGCTTTACAGAAAGCTTCTGTATCTGTAAAGATCGTAGGCCAATAGAAACCGGATTGGAAGATCTTAGCACGGTTTTCCAAGGACCAAAGTGACCTCCAATGGGTCCACTGTGGCACTTCTCAATAATATCACGTTGCTCAGATTCTGGAACACATCTTCTAAGCAGACCATCTTTACAGATCTTAAACAGATAATGTTCATCCCACACGAAAGATTTCAAATCAGTGAAAAACTTTTTCTTCTCCTGATAGGACAATTCTGGATCAAGATATCGGGAATGAAGGTAATTGACAATAGAAGAATACCATGGAACATCTGGAGCGCAGCCATCGATAAGCATAATATTTTCTAGAGGAAAGTAAAGATCTATATCATCTGGATCATCCTTTCCCTCACTTAACATTCTCGAAACATGATCTGCCACGACGTTTTCACTGCCCTTTTTGTCTTTAATTTGAACATCAAACTCTTGTAGGGTCAGTATCCAACGCAGTAGGCGCAGTTTGGCCTATTTCTTCGTCATCAGATATCGCAAAGCAGCGTGATCAGTCCATACAATCACTTGAGCTCCCAACAAGTAACTACGAAACTTGTCCATAGCAAAGACTACGGCCAATAATTCCTTTTCAGTAGTAGTATAGTTAACTTGAGAAGGATTCAATGTGTGACTGGCGTAATAGATTGGCTGGAATTTCCCTTTGATTCTTTGTCCTAAAACAGCACCAACTGCATAGTTTGATGCGTCGCACATAAGCTCAAAAGGTAGATTCCAGTCAGGCGATATAAGAATTGGAGCAGAGATTAAACGGTTCTTAAGCTCTTCAAACACCTGCTTGCAACTCTCATCAAAATCGAACTCAACGTCTTCCTTAAGTAAAGTAGACAGGGGCTTGGCTATCTTGGAGAAGTCTTGAATGAATCTTCTGTAGAAACCGACATGTCCAAGAAAGCCTCTCACTTCACGCACATTCTTCGGATAACTCATCTTCTCGATAGATTCTACTTTGGCTCTGTCTACCTCAATACCTTTGGCGGAGATCTTGTGGCCAAGAACTATTCCCTCATCTACCATGAAATGGCATTTTTCCCAATTGAGTACTAAGTTCTTTTCCACACATCTGGATAACACTTGATCTAGATTGTCAAGACAGTCGTCGAAGGACTGAACAAAGACCAAAAAATCATCCATAAAGATTTCCATACACTTCTCTACTAGCCCGTCAAAGATAGCCAGTATACATCTTTGAAATGTAGTCAGGGCATTCTGAGACCAAATGGCATTCGCCTGTAGCGCGAATGTATCATAAGAAGGCGGTGAAAGTGGTCTTTTCCGGGTCAATTTGGATCAATGGGTATCTCGAAAGTATCACGAATATCCATCCAGAAGCGGTAGAATGCGTGCTCGCCAGACGCTCAAGCATCCGGTCAATGAATGGAAGGAAAGTGATCTTTCATGGTTTCTTGTTGGTCCCTTGGAAAGGCTAACACAAGTTTAGAGAGGGGTGAATAAACTTGTCACCAAAAACTGAGTTTAAAACAAATTATGGTTCAGATAAAACTTGTGTGGAGTTGAGCTGACTAAGCTGTATTAAATCAAACTGACTTAAGCTGAAACTGAGTCAACCGGCAGCGGATATAATTTTAGCCTTTAAAGTGATCTTGTTATTCTGTTATGAAAATTGAGTGTTGTGAATTCTGGTGAATGTCGGCCAGATTGTGAGATGTATAACAATCAAATATCACAATGTTTGAAAGTAAATGCTAAATAAATAAGTAAATGCGTAAAGTAAATGAGGCGGATGTTATAGAGGTTCCAGGTGGTGTAATCATGTACGTCCTCTCTTCCCCTGTGGTGCGGAGGAAAATTCCACTAGAACTTCTTGAGGTGAACTGTTACAAAAAGTCCTAAACAATAGTCCTTGGCTAATCCTTAGCTTCACTATCTAAACAATTGTAGAACAGTAGAATTGTCGCTCTCCAAATGCTTGAACCATTTGGTCCTTAGAGGGTAGGATTGCCTCTTCACCAGCTACCACCACAAACACAGTCTACCCGACTGCCTGTCACAACTGTCCTTGACAAAACTTTCCTGGTTTGATTCACAGTCTAAGCCTTTGAAATAGAATCAAAGTTGGGCTGAGAATCAGTAAATTGATTCTTGTTTGTGGTTCTTCAAAGTGTTGAATCCTTGATAAATTCTTTGTAGCTTTGAACACTTGAAGAAATACTAGATGTGATCTTGTTGTAGTTCAGTGATGATAACAATTCAAATAGGGTGCACAAATTGCTTGTTAAATCTTCTATATGCTCTTGTTCTCTATCTTTGTTGTGGGTGCAAAGTCTTCTATTTATAGTGTGAAGTCCAACGTTCATCTGGCTTTGATTTGAATTGTATATCTTGCAACGGTTATATTTTCTGACCGTTCCTGCTGTGTCAGTGACTCATCCAATGAAATTTATTTATTTACAACGTTCGATTGTACTTTCAGTTTGTTGGATGGCTGACTTATAAAACTGAGTTTCCTTGTCAGTTTTTCACTTATCAGTTTCCTAACTGACTTGGAGCATTTAACTGAGATTTTACTCTTCTTCAAATATCAGTACTCCAGTTTTCATCTGATTATAATTGACTTAATCAGAGTACACCATGATACATTTATCATCTAAGAATTCATTGACCTTATGATCCTTAGGTCTTCATACAAGATCTATAAAGTCAGTTCAGGTTACCACAATCTTGCCTGATGTCCAACTTTACAGTCTCGACTTTTAATCTTCATAACTGAGTTTGAACCCTCAGTTCTTCATTCTTCAATAACTGAGTCTGTGTCCCTCGGTTCTTCCATCTTCTAGATAAGCTAACTGAGTCTGTAACTCTCAGCGAACTTACCTTCTTCAGTAGGTGTATCTGAGTCAGTTTGTTTGTCTTGATGAATTCCAGTTTTCTAATTTATTCCCAATTTTCAGTTTTACGACACACTAATAATTACAGTGCTTGTCTGATGTAACCTATACAAAAATCAGACTCTAATAAAACTTATACATTCAGTTCTAGACATCTTTTAGCTTTTCACAATAACAGCTGGCTTCAGCACTTCATCAAATGGGGTTAATACAACATTATAATAAATAAGATGAATTATCATCAAAACATAAATTTTATTTCCAACAATTTCCCCCTTTTTGATGATTCCAAAACTCTCCCTAAAAGAAAAGCTTAAAGATCAATACAATAAAAAAAACTGTAAAACTGGAAGCTGGTTTTCAATAGGATGAGCAAAAACTGGATACAAGCATTTTGTTCAAATGTCTATGATTAAAGACTGAGCTTCTTCTTAGCTTTTTGCATAACTAGATCATATCTTTTTGACTTGTCATACAGACGAAAATCTTCTTCAAGCTTGGAGTCTTCCTTTGAAAAGGTCTTGTTGTAGTCAACTTGACTACCTTCTTTCCATCTTCTCCATTGAATTAGCTTGGGTAAGCTTGAGTCTTCCAGATAGTATTTTTCAAATTCTGTTATGTCGGCTTTCATTTGTTCAACTTTATCTTTGATCTTTAGTTTGTCTTCAATCCTTCGATTCTTCTTATGTTGTGCAATCTTTTTCTTTGAGTGAATATCAGACAAAAAGTAGTTCAAGGATTCTTCGAATGTTCTATCCTTGTACTTGGCTTTGATAGGATTGTAGTCTTTGACAAACTGTGTCCACAAATCCTTTGTAAGAGTAACTCTTCTATCTCCAGGTTGATTGTATTTTGCAATGAGTTGATCTTCAGTTAACTCTTTCTTCAAAAACTTAGGATCTGATCTGTATCTTTGTAGTTCTTCTTCAAGTTTCTTCATTTCTTTGAGTAATTTCAGCTTTTCTTCTTCAGCTTCCCCCTTTTTGGCATCATATAATTGATCTACCAGGGCATGGGTTGCCTTTTGATCTTCTGAAATTTGTCGTTGAGAGTCAAGTACTTCCTTGAGTTGAGTTTCTAACCCGTAGATATGCTGATTAATATGCCAATGAGCTTGAGCATGAGTTTCTATCTACAATGTTGAATCTTCAAGTTGTTGTTTGAGTAAAACAATTTCCGAGGCAGAACTTGAACTTGCTTTGTGAATCATCTCTAGTCTTGCATGAACCGAAACATCAGTTCTAGTTCTATAATCAAGATATTCAGAGATGTTTGATAAGAGACCATTCTGTGTATCTCTTAGACTGAGTACTATTTTCAAGTTGTCATGAACTTTGGCCAATTCTTCCTTAGATAGGAAATCAGAGGGATCATATGTAGCTTCCACTTGATCCTTGTCCTGAGTATCTATAACCATCAGTTGTCTGATTTCATCACCTGCTTGCTGATTGACATTTGTCTGGTTTTCAATAGACAATGCTTGTTGCTGTGGTACAGTTTGCTTTACTGAATGTTGTGATTGAGTGATTGCTTGCAAAACTGTAGTATCATCAGCTTCTTTTCTTGGCCTATCATGATCGTCATCATCCTTTTTCTGTGAACTGTCTTTAGACGATGTGCCTGATTCTCTTCTTTTTGCTAATTCAGTAAACCTTTTGAAACAATTGTCCAGAAATTCCTTAATAGGAAACAGAGAGTAAAGATCTCTTACTTCCAATTTCTCCAAGAGTGATTTTTCTTCAATCTAAATTTGCATCACGAGAGTCTTCTGGTTGAAGTTTCATTTTCATCAGCTTTATGATTTTGTCAGCTTCAAAGACTGGTGTCAATTGTTGAACTGACTGCTGTTGTGTTTGAGAAGTGAGGTTAGCAATGACATTCTCTTCGGTATCTTCAGTTGTCAATTGTTGTTCCCCTCAAGTAGGTGCTATCTCACTTGAGATTTCGTGGTACAAGCATCTTACAACCGATCTTTCTTCGTGGATACCGATTTTCGCTTGGTCCCTCAGATTCGGCTTCTTTGTTGAGATCTGATTGACCGTTTTCCTTCCTCTTGGAAAGTTGTTTCTGTGATTTCCTTTGATGTCACAGTTTCCCTTGCTTCCTTTCCTTCCTTGATTCTTTCCAAATAAAATTGAATGATTCCACTGGGAGTTTTCTTTAGTCGAAATCGCCATCGCCATTTGTCCTTCACTTGAGCTTTTGCCATACTTTCTAACTCAGCAATATGTTGCTTTTTGAATTGATTGAAAACATAACCCGCCCAATTGAATTCAATGTTCTCCTGCATTATGTTCATTAGCAAAATATTTTCTTCCGAAAGTATACTAATCCCTTTGGATTTTCCAATGACGTGTTTCTTTGAGCCATCCACGAGGTGTCCAAATTTCGCTTGATTTTGTCGACATGAACTCCAGTGTACGATTGGTTCTGTAGACGAAGTCATCATTCTGAGAAAAGTTTCTTTCTCCAATGGTAGGGTTGCTAATTCTGTTGAAGTTGCTGCTGTATTTGCGAACCCAAAGAGTGATCTCATTACTCTTTCATTGAGTACAATGCGATCTCCACGATTTGTAGTAGTTAAGGAGTCCCTGACCAATCGCATATTTTGCCAAAACTGAAAAATTCCTTCCACATCTCGTCTTGCTTTGAAGCGAACTTCGAGAAGGTTGTTCAATCCTGGTTGCTTTTCGATTTTATCTCGTATACAACAAGCGGCAATGAGTGTTTTGACACATAGCTTCATACATGTCGAGTGTTAGTTCATCCAGATCTGTGTTTAAACGACTATCTTTCGAATCAATTGCGGTGTCTATGTTTGAGTGTGAACACAGAGAAATTTGATTTTGAAGGGTAGGTTTGAAAAGAGTCTGTTTTTCCCAAAAATTGTATGTTAGTGTGAAAAGAGGTTGAATAAATAGGTGGGATATTCTGGCGGTTGAATGGTACAACTTTTCAAATTTCATGATGGTTTTGATAACCGATACATGTCTCGCTTTCGACAATCGTGGGGTGTACACAAGTTTCGACAAAAAGAATCGTGGCAATTTAATGCGATATAACCCTTGTTGATTCTATCTTATCAACTTTTGACCAAATATGAAAACCGATGCCGAGGTCGGGTTTCAAATATAATTCGATTCTTGTCAAAATTTTCGTTTTGCCAAAATCTTCCAATTTGTCGATTTGAGATTGTTGATGTCAATGACTAGTCATTAAGTGAGCGCACTCGAAAGATAACAAAGATTAACCCCTTGACGAATCTCTCGGCTTAATCGACTTTGTTTATTCCCAACTCATTCTTAGTTTTGCAAATCTCTCTTTGTCCGGTGGCTTAGTGAAGATGTTCGCATAACCGATCTTCGATGAGTACATAAAGAATCGTTATATCCTTCTTCTCTGCATGATCTCTTATAAAGTGGTGACGTACATCAATGTGCTTTGTTCTTGAATGTAAAACTGGATTATCGATGAATTGCAATTGCACTTGTGTTATCACACATTATGGGAATTGTTCCTTCTTCTATCCCATAGTCTCTTAATTGTCGCCTCGATCCATAAAACTTGAGCACAACAACTTCCACTGCTATGTATCAACCTCTTTGTTGAAGTTGAAATTGAGTTTTGCTTGCTAAACCATGACACAAGTCTATTTCTAATAACCGACATGTGCCTCGATGTGTTTTTTTTCATCCACTTTGCATCCAGCATAATCTGAATCTGAGTAAGAAATCAGCTTGAATTCTCCTTCTTTTGAATACCAAATACCAACTCCATCTGTATCTTTTAGATATTTCAAGGTCCTTTTTACAACTGTGAGATGGCTTTCCTTTGGTCTTGACTGAAATCTTGCACAAACACCGACAGTAAAAGATATGTCTGGCCTACTTGCTGTAAGATAGAGTAAGCTTCCAATCATCCTTCTGTAGAGTGTTTGATCAACATCTTTACCTTCTTTATCTTCATCTAATCTGATGTTAGTCCCCATTGGTGTAGAAATTCCAGTAGATTTCTCCATACCAAACTTTTTGATAAGTTCTCTTGTATATTTGGTTTGATGAATGAAGATTCCATCAGCTAGTTGCTTAACTTGCAAACCTAGGAAATAATTTAATTCCCCCATCATACTCATTTGAAATTTGCTTTTCATCAAACTTGCAAATTTCTCACATAGTCGTTTCATTTTTCTCGATCCAAAGATGATATCATCAACATAAATCGAACAAGTAGAGTATCTTCTCCATTCTTCATCCTCGAACAATGTTTTGTCGATTGTTCCTTTGATAAATCCGTTATCTACCAAAAATTGAGACAGGGTTTCGTACCAAGCTCTTGGTGCTTGTTTAAGTCCATAAAGAGCTTTCCTTAGTCTGAAAACTTTATCAGTTTGATCCTTGATTTCAAATCCCGGTGGTTGTTGAACATACACTTCTTCTTCAAGAATTCCATTTAGAAACGCACTTTTAACATCCATTTGATAAACTTTGAATTTCTTATGAGCTGCATAAGCAAGAAAAAGTCTGATTGCTTCTAGTCTTGCGATCGTGCGTAAGTTTCATCAAAATCTCACGCTTTCGCTGAGAGTATCCTTTGGCTACTAGTCCGGCTTTATTTCTAATGACATTTCCATCTTCATCAAGTTTATTTCTAAAAACCCATTTGGTTCCAATGATATTTACATGAACTGGTTTATCTACCAGTTCCCATACTTGATTTCTCTCAAATTCATTTAGTTCTTCTTGCATAGCTAATATCCAATCTGGATCTTTTAAGGCTTCTTCAAGCTCTTTAGGTTTTGATTGAGATAAAAAAACATGCTATCATCGCATCTAGTTGATGTATTGTTCGAACTCCAGCTTGAGTATCACCAATAACTTGTTCTTCAGGATGATCTTTCATCCATTGATGTGTGTGAGTTTGTATTTGCTGATTTGTATTTTGTTCAACTGATTCTTCAAAAACTGGTTCTTGAATTTGTTCAACTGAATCTGATTGAGGTTGTTCAAATTGTTGAGTAGTTGGAAACTAAGGCTGATCTTGATCTGAACATTCTAAAATTTGTAGTCTTCCAACTTCAATGAAAAGCAGTTCTGGTATGATTGGTAACTGGAGACTGAGGAACTGGTTCTGGTCGGTCTTCGGTTGTTTCACCAGAAAATTTGGTTCATCAAATACCACATGTATTGATTCTTCATGCTTGAGTGTCCTTTTATTCAATACTCTGAATGCTTTGCTGACACTTGAATATCCTAGGAAAATTCCTTCATCAGCTTTGGGTTGAAAAACATGAAGTTGATCTTTTCCATTATTGTGTATGAAACATTTGCTTCCGAATACATGAAAGTATGAAACATTTGGTTTTCTTCCATTCCAAATTTCATAGGGAGTCTTTTCGTGTCTCTTGTTCATGAGAGCTTTGTTCTGAGTATAACAAGCCGTGTTTACTGCTTCTGCCCAATATCCTTCAGGTAGTTTAGCTTCACAAATCATAGTCCTTCCAGCTTCTTTGAGTGTTCTGTTTCTTCTTTCAGCTACACCATTTTGCTGTGGTGTTCCTGTGGCAGCAAGTTGGTGTAAAACACCATTTTCTTCACAATATTCTATAATCACACTGTTGAGGAATTCAGTTCCTTTATCAGATCTTATCTTCACAACTGAAACTCCTTTCTGATTCTGAAGTCTTTTAAGAAGTTCTGTGAGTTTTTGCTTGGTTTCACTTTTCTTGGTTAGAAAGATTACCCAAGTATATCTTGAAAAATCATCTACTACCACCAATGTATACTTCTTTCCACTGATACTAATTGGTGTAATAGGTCCAAATAAGTCCATATATAGCAATTCTAGATGTCTGGTTTTTGAATGCTGAGACTTAGTCTTGAAACTTGCCTTTGTTTGTTTTCCCTGTTGACACGCATCACATAAGCTGTCCTTCTTATATGATATCTCTGGTAGTCCAATGACTAGTTGTTTCTTAACAAGTGTATTGATGTCATCAAAGTTGAGATGACTCAGTTTCTTGTGCCATAGCCAGCTGATCTCTGATTTGGTATGCACAAGCAAACAAGTTTCAGCGACGGCTGTTGTCCAATCTACCACATACATGTTTTCCTTTCTTCTTCCGGCTAGGACAACTTGATAAGCTGATTCGCTGATGACAACACATAATTCTTTATCAAAGGTAACTTTGTATCCCATATCAAAAATTGACTTAGCCGAGTAGGTTGTAGTGTAGTCCCTCTACATAAGATACATTCTTGATTGTAAGTCCATTTCTGATTAAGGTGCCAAAGCCTCTAGTGTAACCTGGTTTATCTTTGCTTCCAAAATTAACTTTTGGTCCATTCTTTTCAACGAAATTACTGAGACAGTCTTTGCTCTTTGTCATGTGTCTAGAGCAACCACTGTCAAAGTACCATATATCCTGCAATGAAAATTAGAAATTTTTAGGTACCCAACTCGGTTTGGGTCCATGAGGGTCGATTGTCAAGACAACTCGGGAATATATCCTTTGGAATTCTTCGGATATTGTTGCACTTGATTTCATATATGTAAGCCACACTCCCATAGTATCTATGCTTGGACTGTGTCTTATTTATATGATTTCTCAGATCTTCTGACTGTAATTTGTTTCCATGTTGATTTTTGTTATTAAAACTGGTGTGATCACCATCATTCTTCAGATCGAGGTCTGTATTGACCTTTGTACTGTGACTTATGCTGAGAACTGTGATTAGTTCTTTGCTGAGTTTTGGACGGAAACTTGTGATAAGTTTTTGGTCTGGAATGATTGTCATTATCAGTTTTATTAACAAATTCAGTAAAATTCCAATCATCATCAGAGGGATATAGTCTTGCTTTCCCCCTAAATGTGTGAATCTTTGAATGATTGACATTCTTGGATTTGTTTTGATTGTAATTTTTCTGGTTCCTGACTTCATTGGTTTTTGTGGATCTGGCAATTGATTTGCCGTGTTGGTTTCCATTGAATACAAATTGATCTACCATTTGATTTAGTCTTGTGGGTAGATCCGGTTGTCTTCTTAGAAAAGCGATTTATCCCTGTGTGATATCGGCTTTTTGGGTTCAAGCAATTTTTTCACCAGTGGAACTTGCTCAACTACAAACTTGATACCAGTTCTGGTATTTAGTCCAACGGTTTTGCTAGTTCCATTCTTCAAAGATTGATGTGTATCAAATCCTAACCCAGTTTTGTCTCCATATGGTTTTCCAGATTTGAATCCAGTAATTGAACTCGATTGAGCAAACGATTCGCTTGTCGCCACGATGTAGTAGATCGTCTTTGAATCTTTCCTTTATCAGTTTTAGTCAGTTTCAACATTTTTAATTCAGACTTCAATCTTTCAACTTCAAGAATTAGACTTTCTTTCTCTGCTTTGATTGATTCATAACCAGCTTGTATGGTTACCAGCTGATTCATCAATTCATCAAGAGTTTCTTCTAATTCTAGATTTTTTGGATGGAGTCAGCAGTCGAAGAACATGCATTCATCATGGAAATCTGAGCTGAGGAGTATTTAGAGTTTGATTCACATACCTCATTTGGATCTTCCATGTGTGCCATCAAAGCTGTGTCATCTGACAATCTTCGAAGCATCAAACTTCATAATCTGATTCATCTCCAGCCAAGAAGTGCTTTTCTACCAACTCTCCTTGGTGGTGTCTTCTTGATCGGGCTCCGACATTCGGCTTTATAGTGTCCTGGTTTCTTGCGGTTGAAACAGAGGTATTCATCATCTTTCCTCTTTTCAGGAGTCCTTTTGATGAACTTTTGAGTGACTGGGTGTCCACTCTTCATTCTTCGAATTCTGTTCATCATTAGAGCCATTTGTTCTTTCATTTCATCCAATTCATGAATATTGTTAGATGAGTTTTCTTGAAATCCATTTGATGCTGCTGCAAGTGCTGTGGTCTTTGGTTCTTCCAGAGCTTTGATTATTGCAGCTGTGGTTGTAAAATCTTCACTGAATTCATAAGCTTTCAGATCTGAAAAGATCTTGAATGAATCTTCTACATCAAGTCTCCTGGACTCTTCCATGGCAGTGACCTTCATCTTCCAGCACATTGGCAATGCCTTCAATATTCTGGTGTTGATGACTTTCTTTGAGTATTCAATCTTGAGTAGATCTAGTTCATCCATAATAGCACTGAATCTTGTCTCCATTTGATCAATGGTTTCTCCAGATTTCATCTTGAAATTCTCAAACTTTTGCTTTGCAAATGTAAATTTTATTTTCCTTGATTGAATTGTTCCTTCACAAACTAATCAAGTTTGTCCCATATTTCTTTGGCGCTTGTGCATTCTTCACCTTCGTGTACATGTTGTCATCAAGGGTTCTCGAGGATAAAGTCCATGGCAACATTGTTGAGATTGTTCCACTTGCGATCATCACTAGTCCATTCAGATTTGGGTTTTGGAACTCGAACTTGTCTGTCACCTTCGCCATGCGTGTAGGTGATCCGGATTGGTCCATCGGTGAGTACATCCATCATTTCATCATGGGTAGTCGCTAGGAATGCCTGCATACGACATTTGTATTCGTCAAATCTGTCCATGTTGCACATAAGCATTTGTCTTGCATATTGATTGTTATCCATTGTGAGTGAGTGACAATTGATAGATGATTTAAAACTTAGCTTTCAAATAAGAACAACTAGAGGATAACGAGCAAATGATATCTAGTTAAAGAAACACTGCTCCGATACCAATTATTGGTCCCTTGGAAAGGCTAACACAAGTTTAGAGGGGGGTGAATAAACTTGTCACCAAAAACAGAGTTTATAACAAATTATGGTTCAGATAAAACTTGTGTGGAGTTGAGCTGACTAAGCTGAGATTAAATGAAACTGACTTAAGCTGAAACTGAGTCAACCGGCAGCGGATATAATTTTAGCCTTTAAAGTGATCTTGTTATTCTGTTATGAAAACTGAGTGTTGTGAATTTTGGTGAATGTCAGTTGTGACTGTGAGATGTATAACAATCAAATATCATAATGCTGAAAGTAAATGCTAAATAAATAAGTAAATGTGTAAAGTAAATGAGGCGGATGTTATAGAGGTTCCAGGTGG
The DNA here is from genome assembly GCA_026214975.1 of Gentiana macrophylla. Lineage (NCBI taxonomy): Eukaryota > Viridiplantae > Streptophyta > Magnoliopsida > Gentianales > Gentianaceae > Gentiana > Gentiana macrophylla. The sequence goes on from CM047815.1 coordinate 16,307,668, forward strand.
TGTAATCCTGTACGTCCTCTCTTCCCCTGTGGTGCGGAGGAAAATTCCACTAGAACTTCTTGAGGTGAACTGTTACAAAAAGTCCTAAACAATAGTCCTTGGCTAATCATTAACTTCACTATCTAAACAATTGTAGAACAGGTAGAATTGCTGCTCTCCAAATGCTTGAACCATGGTCCTTAGAGGCTATGATTGCCTCTTCACCGGCCTACTACCACAAACACACAGTCTACCCGATCGTCATTCACAATCTGGCCCTTGACAAAACCTTCCTGGTTTGCTTCACGCCTAAACCTTTGAAATAGAATCAAAGTTAATGAGAATCGATAAATTGATTCTTGTTTGTGGTTCTTCAAAGTGTTGAATCCTTGATAAATTCTTTGTAGCTTTGAACACTTGAAGAAATACTAGATGTGATCTTGTTGTAGTTCAATGATGATAACAATTCAAATAGAGTGCACAAATTGCTTGTTAAATCTTGTATATGCTCTTGTTCTCTATCTTTGTTGTTGGTGCAAAGTCTTCTATTTATAGTGTGAAGTCCAACGTTCATCTGGCTTTGATTTGAATTGTATATCTTGCAACGGTTATATTTTCTGACCATTCTGCTTTGTGTCAGTGACTCATCCAATGAAATTTCTTTCTTTACAACGCTCGATTGTACTTTCATTTGTTGGATGGTGACTTATAAAATCGAGTTTCCTTGTCGCTTTTTCACTTATCGCTTCTAATCGACTTGGAGCATTTAACGAGATTTTACTTGTTCTTCAAATATCAAGACTCGCTTTTCATCATCGATTATAATTGACTTAATCGAGTACACCATGATACATTTATCATCTAAGAATTCATTGACCTTATGATCCTTAGGTCTTCATACAAGATCTATAAAGTCGATTCAGTTACCACAATCTTGCTCAAGTCCAACTTTATAGTCTCGACTTTTAATCTTCATAATCGAGTTTGAACCTCGCTTCTTCATTCTTCAATAATCGAGTCTGTGTCCTCGGTTCTTCCATCTTCTAGATAAGCTAATCGAGTCTCAGAATCTCTCGTGAACTTACCTTCTTCAAGAGGTGTATCTCGAGTCGCTTTGTTTGTCTTGATGAATTCCGATTTTCTAATTGATTCCCGGCCAGCTTTTACGACACACTAATAATTACAGTGCTTGTCTGATGTAACCTATACAAAAATCAGACTCTAATAAAACTTATACATTCAGTTCTAGACATCTTTTAGCTTTTCACTATAACAGCTGGCTTCAGCACTTCATCAAATGGGGTTAATACAACATTATAATAAATAAGATGAATTATCATCAAAACATAAATTTTATTTCCAACAGTTACTTCATTGAGCTTTCTATAATGGATGCAGACTCTGTAACCAGTGACAAGTCTCAACGCTATTTCTTCTCCCTTCTCATTCTTCTCAATCGTAATTCCACCTTTCTTGGGAACAACCTGAGTCAGGGAAACCCATTCACTATCAGCGATGGCATAAATGATTCCCATGTCCAGAAGTTTGAAGATTTCTTTCTTAACCACCTCTTGCATATGAGGATTGAGCCTCCTCTGGGGTTGTCTAACACATTTCGCACCCTCATTAGTCTTGATCTTATGCATACAGATGTCAAGAGATATCCCTCTGATATCGCCTAATTGCCATCCAAAGGCTTTCTCGTTCTTTTTCAAGACGTTGATTAATTTCATTTCCTCTAAACGAGAAAACTTGGCAGATATAATCAAAGGAAGCTTGTCGCCTTCTCTTAGGAACACATACTTCAGATGTTTAGGCAGCGGCTTCAACACCAAATCTGCAGGGGGGCCTTCTAAACTTGATTTGAGATCTTCACTTTTCAACTCAACATCGCTGAGTTTACTTAGCGGTCCCACTGCCAAAGCTTCTCCTTTCAACAACTCATCCTCAAAATCAGATTCTAACTGATCTAGATTGACCGTACCATGATTATTGAAATTATCAACCAGTCGCTCATATTCAGTTGCAACAGCCATGACTTGCTTTTCCATAAAATCATCGAAGTCATCAGACATATCCTCAATGGAAAAGCCGGTTGGAGGACCAGAGGGTACTTGAATGGATCTGGAGACATTATAGCTTACTTCTTGATCACCAACTCGTATCGTCACTCGCCCACCATCGCAGTCAATGAGGGCTCTAGCTGTAGACAGAAAAGGTCTTCCAAGTATCAGGGGGACATTTTCATCCTTTTCAATGTCTAGGACGTACCAGTCAACGGGAAAGGTAAATCTATCAATTTGAACTAGTACGTCTTTTAAGATTCCCGCTGCTTTCTTAGAAGATCTATCAGCGAATTGCAAATTCATGGTAGTGGGTTCTAGAAGATCAATTAAACCCAGCTGTTTGCACACAGACAATGGCATGAGGCTTATAGATGCACCCAGGTCACACAAAGAGTTAGGGAAGACCAGGCCTCCCATTAACACTGTAAGCACGAACTTTCCAGGGTCACCTCTCTTGGTTGGTAAGTCTTCATAATTGATCATTGAAAAATCCTCACCAATCAGCCTCTCCATGTCTGACAACTTCCTTTTTGAGGAAACAACATCCTTGATAAATTTTGTATACTTAGGCATTTCAACCAAGACCTCGATAATGGAAGATTCACTGAGTATTTTTCAAGAGATTCAAGCACCTTTCATACTTCTTATCTTCACTCAAAGGATGTTGCTCTTTCTTGGTGGAAATGGAAGCTTTTGAGATCACTCTAAAAGACTTTCTTGAAGATACAATCGGATGACTTTGTCTTCCAGATCCTTCCACCGAACAGCTTTTTCAATCTTTTTATTAGTCAGGGGATCAGCCTCCTGACTTCCACTTGTTTCTTCATTCCTCAGGGGTTTAGCCACCTGAGGACTTTCAACTCTTTCACCTCTCAGGGGATCAGCCACCTGAGTATTCTCTTTCGGCCAAGGGGAGTGTAGGTGCTCAGCTTCCCCTCATGCCTTATCACTGGCAAGAGGGGCTAGTGGTTTCCCTGGTGAGGGGGACCACTTAGTTGAGTACCACTTCTTAAATTCATCGCACTGGCCTCTTCTCTACCGTATGGGATTGAAGGTACGAAGTCAGTGCATTGGCTATTGTTCAAATCGGTTTGAGCAACTTGACCACCCTTTGGATTCTTTTCTGTGAAACTGGGCAGTTGCCCTGGGGGTCTTAAAGCTAACTGCTCAGCCAGTTGCCCAATTTGTCTCTCAAGGTTCTTATTTGTACTCATCAGGAGTTGGATACTTTTATTTTGCTCCTCCAATTTAGCTTCAAGATTGTTAGATTGGGAGGGGCCTTGAGAGTTTTGGAAATTTCTAGAATAGGGCTGGCTGGGCCGACTTTGGACAGCAGGATTAGAATTTGCGGAACAATTCTGATTGAACCTTTGATTAGAATTGGAAAAATTATTATTTTGGTTCTGAGGAAAACCAGGGTTTCGATTTTGATTCTGATTGAAATTAGAATTCAGATTGAAACTTGAAGATTGATTGAACCCTTGGTTTTGGAGATTATTTTGGCCAGAAAATTGATTAAACCTTTGATTGTTCTGGCCATAGAATGCATTTACTTCAGCATTCTGTCCGTTCATAGGACAGAATCTAGATGTGTGCCCCACCTCGTCACAATTCTGACATGTGACTTGATTATACTGTCCATAATCATGAACAGCATTCACTTGATAAGGTGCAGGGGGATTGAATTGACACTGGCCAATCATGTGGCCAGTCTGACAGCAGCTCTCACAATACAGAACCTGAGGGTTCTGTGGAAAGGAAGAAGTTTGATTCGTCTGATTCGAAACTTGAGAAATTGCCAGCTGCTTCTGCAGCATGGCAATCAAACTTTTCATGTTCACTTCCTCAACCTTAGGAGGAGGAGGTGCTTGAATGGCTTGGTAAGAGAGGGCGTAGTTATATTTGGCAATGTCCTCGAACAACGCTGCCCACCCTCATCAGCGTTTTCTTCAAAACGCCCCACAGATGAACTATTGACCATGCCTTTTGTAAGCTCGGTCAATCCACTAAAGAAAGTGTTGACTTGCCTTTCCAGTGGCAAGCCATGGTGGGGACACTTTCTAAGCAGAGACTTGAATCTTTTCCAACACTCGGAAAAGGATTCGTTCTCTTTCTGGTAGAAAGTGAATATCTCATTTAAACATTGGGCCGTTTTTGAAGGTGGGAAGTATTGACTCAAGAACTCTTTTTCGAGTTCAGCCCAAGTATTTATAGATTCGGCAGGGAGAGAGCTATACCACTCCTTAGCTTCTCCCTTCAATGAAAATGGGAAAACTTTCAGTTTAATGGCGTCCTCACTTACTCCTTGGATGCGTGTGGTGCCGCATATCTCCAAGAATGTATGCAAGTGAGTGTGCAGATTTTCGGACTGAAACCCGTGGAAAATTGATGCATGCTGCATCATCTGAATGAGGCCAGGCTTTAGCTCAAAGGTCTGAGCATTAATGGCCGGGATAACAATAGCCGGGTTGACTTTCACTTCGCCAGGCATGGCGTAGTCTGCCAACGTACGTCTATCTTCAGCAGCCATAATTATGAAGTTTTCGAATTCTTCGGCTAAAGGATCCTCTAAATCTTGATCGGCTTCTTCAGAAGGAGCCGCAGAACGGATTTTCCGCCTGTTTGGCCGGACTATGGTCCGCTCTAAGTCAGGGGTATACAGTAATGGTCCCTTTTGACTTTGAGTTTGCATAAACCGAACCAAAATCAGGTGGTTGAAGTCTAAAAACGAAGAAAGTAAAAGCCTAAACTAAAAATTAAAGCCTAATAAAAGAAAAGAAAAGAGAAGAGGAAAAAGAAACAAAATTATCGAAGAAGAAAGGGACCAGACGGACGTCCAAAAGTCTGGACGGGCGTCCGGATGAAATTTAGACTGGACGGGCGTTTGGTGGTCCAAACGCTCGTCTGCAGGGCAGAAGACTTGGACGGGCGTCCAAAACCTATGGACGCTCGTCTAAGTGAGCAAAAACGTTTCAGGATTGAAAGTTCTCCAGCAAACGGGCGTCCAAATGTCCAGACGTTCGTTTGGAAGCGGGAAAACAAGAACAGAGCAGAAAAGAAAGCAGAAAAGAAGGGGAAAGAAGAAGGACAGAAACAGAAAGAGGAAACAGATAGAAAGGAAAAACTAATCACGAGGGAAGTACAAAGGGAAGACCTTAAACTCTAAACTAAAACCCTAATTACCTAATTAAAATCTACCTAAAACAAGAACAAAAACAATTAAACACAGAAAAAACTAAGCAACCGTCCGGTTCCCCGGCAACGGCGCCAAAAACTTGTTCACGGATTTATCTAATGCAAAATAAACAAGTAATAATATTTATAAATCCGGCTTACCTCAAGTGCAAGGATCGTAGTAAAGAGGTTAATACCGGGTCGATCTTACGGGGAACTGACGATTGGTAATCCTAGTTTTTGTTTAACTAACTATGTCACGAAAACTAACCTAAACAGCAAATAAAACTAAATGAGACTGAAAGTAAAGATAACATGAATGTAAATCTGGACAGAAGAATGAATCTAAAGCCAGGGAAAATACGGGTTGCGAACAATTTAAACTACAACTAAACCTAAGATGCAATAAGAGGATTTGATTAAGCTAAACAATTCAAGTTTTAAGGGATTAAATTCAAATTATAACGAACAAACGAGCGATTGATCCACCTATCCTAACAGGTATCAAATCCTATCTCGATTATATTTTGTTTTCTAACCAAGTTGTGATTTCACCTTGTCTAAAACATGAACCCTAATTTCGTAGATAGTTCACCTATTAATTTGGATCTTTCGATTTAAAGATTAACGACTTTACTAATCAAATGTGTAAACTTTAACGTTTGTAACCTAGAAATCTAACCTATTAACTCTCGTTATATAGATTAAACATTTATTCCTTATCACGATGATCTAATGTTTATATGACTTTCATCAACATAAAACAGTCAAACATGCACATCTTTCGATATAATTGCAATGAACAATATAAAACATGATAAAGGAAACAACTTTAGATAAAAAAACTCACAATATAATCGAAGAAATGGAATCAAAACGTGTTGGATAGGCTTCACAATGCTCGCTTGATGAAGGCTTAGCCTCTAAACATCCTCTTGCAACTCGAAATTGTAGAAGAAAAGTACATAAAAACTAATAATTTTAATCTAGAATTTGAATCATAAAAACAGGAATAAAAAGTGTAAAAACGCAGCCTAAAGCCGCCCCTAGGTTTAGGGTTTTGAGTAATGAGTATATGGTATCTTTCATGTGGAAAAACAGCAAGTATTTATAGGAAACAAAGTCGGTTTGGGCAAAGTCGGCGTATAGACGCCCGTCTGAAAAGGGTGAACGCCCGTCCAGAAACTCCTTGAACTCTCTGAATCGATTTTCCTGTCTTGGACGCTCGTCCAATGGGTCTGGACGCCAGTTCATCAAATATCTCAAGACTCAGATCGCGATTTTGCACCTCTGGACGCCCGTTCACTTGATCAAACGCCCGTCCAACTGGACGGAACTCAGACGAACGTTCAGGATTGACTTAATCTTGATTTTTCCATACTTATCTCTTCTTGATCAATCCCAATCATCATTATCTCTTCTATCATCAATGTAATTCGACTCTTATCTCTTTTTGATCATCATTTGAGCATCTAACACGTACCTATAACACATCAAAACATCGCAAAACGTAATATCATCCAAATAATCATAAAATCTAAATTAAAACACCAAAATTAACCTATTTTGTGAATAACTCATTAAAAACCTCATTTACTCAATAATTCCATTAAACACTCGTTTCTTATGCAAATTATACAAATATGAGGGAAATTATCATAAAATATATCAATATAAATCGTATAAATTCACCCTTAACAACTTGCTCCATTCCCAATGCGTAAGTCCACCTCTCCTTTCCTTAGCTCTATAGTTCTTCTTAGTGCCTGCGTATTAGTACAAATATGAGAACCACAACCAGTATCTAATACCCAGTGGTCAGACTTAGAAGAAGTAATGTTGATCTCAATCATAAATATACCTGAAGTCGAAGCATCAGTATGCTTCTTCTTGGTACTCAAGAAGCCTTTGCAGTTTTCTCCTCCAATGTCCGGTCTCACCGCAATGGAAGAAGGCATCCTTTGATTTGTCTTTTGCTATCTTAGGCATTGGCTTAGGTGCAGCCTTCGTCTTCTTGGACTTTTTCTGGGCTTTAGTCTTGCCCTTGCTAGAAGTGAACAGCAACACTTGCTTTCCCTTCCCCACAGTGCCCTCAGCAGTTTTCAACATGTTCAATAACCCCACGAGGGAGCAATCTATCTTGTTCATGTGATAATTCATCACGAACTGTGAGTATGACTCATGTAGAGACTGTAGAATTAAGTCAATACTTAACTCTCGTTCCAACTTGTGGCCCAGCTTCCCAAGCCTCTCTATATACCCGATCATTTTAGGCATGTGTGACCCCACAGCAGTCCCGGATGCCATCTTACAACCAAACAGGGCCTTCGAGACTTGTACATCTCAGTGCGAGACTGAGAAGCATAGAGTTCCTTTAGGTGGACCATGATTGAATAGGCGTCCATAGACTCATGCTGTTTCTGCAGTTCAGGTGTCATCGAAGCAAGCATGATACATTTAGCATCAGGACTCGTCGAGCGATTGCTTGTTATACTTCTCGACAAAGATCTGCAATGAACCTCGCTGGTTCTTCCGGTAGGGCCTCGTCCAAGACATGGCAAATCTTCTCGTGCCTCAAAATGATTTTGAGATTTCTTTCCCAATCAAGAAAATTAGTTTCGTCAAGCTTATTTTCGATGATAAAACGAAGGTTCAATTTGTTTGACATTTTCTACAACAATAAATAAAGATAGAATAAGTAAAAGTTCATGTATACAAAACCCTAAAATTGCACTTAAAATTTTAATTTGGTTTTCCTCCCACTAGCCAACTATTCCCAATTGGGTTTCAAGAATTTAATTAATTCTTTAGTGGATGTGATCCAATCTAGTCGCCTTAATCCACAACGGTGGTCGATCAATCTTTGAAATTTCGAAAGGTAGGTACTCCTACTATTCACATCATATGCGACTCCCAGTGGTTGACTAGTCAATTCTTTGACAGTCCGCATCTCAATGTGGTAGTCAACCCCTTGTCTCTAAAGTCAGACAGCCCTGACGGTGGCCAATCACCGAAAGACTTTAGTCGATTCGTAACCCAATATTCGCGAGATCTCATTCAATCATATCTCAATAACAATGATACACCCGAGTTAGGTCTGCATTCGGAACATCATTAGCCATGATGTCTGGATTAGGGAAGAGCTTTCTCCTGATAATAGATCGCTCAGGTTCGGGATTAAAGATAAGAGGTCCCTTCTTACTCCTGGTTTGCATAAACCAGAAGAGCAGAATAGGAAGAAATCAACCTTAGGGTCGATGAGAACGAGTGTAGAGAAGATTAGAGGGTCTAGAGGTTTAGAAAAAGAGAGGAGAGAAGAAAAGAGGTGACAAGTTAAGAGACTGAACTGGCGTTCAGTATGAGTGAACGCTGGTTTAGAGGAAGTCTGGAAGTGGACGCTCGTTGAGTTCTTGAACTAGCGTCGTAAAAACAGAATGGGGCGACGGCGCTCGTTGAGTCTGGACGGGCGTTTGGCAAGCCGGACGCTCGTCTGGTCAGCTGAAAACCGATCAGAGAAGAAAATTTTAGAACAACGGGCGTCTGAAAGGTGGGATGCCCGTTCGGAAGGTTTTTGTTTTTTTTTTTTTAAGATTGCTAAAATCTAAGGCAAATCTAACTATAAAAAAAAATAAAATTCAAATATGCTAAGTATAAATAAAAACAAAAGACAAACTATGAAAAAAAATAAAATAAACGTAACCTATAGATTAGCACCTCTAAGAGTCCGACAACCGTTACCGACTCCCCGGAAACGGCACCAAAAACTTATTCGGTAAAAACTCGTTTTAAATTTATAAACCGAAAATACCCCAAGTATAAGGTTCGTAGTATAGGGTGTTAACGGGTCGTCCTAAGGGAGTCGAATGTCTATCGGATTAAAGTGCAGTTATTCCATCGATTATGTCACAAAGTATTATCTAAAACTAAGGTCTATACTAACTATAATATAAAAACGATGAGTAAAACTAAACTAAAACAGGAAACAGGAAAATTCGACTATGGACGGGCGTTCACCAAGGGTGGACGGGCGTCCGATAACACGCTGGAAACAGAAAATATGCAGAAAAACAGTATGTAAAAACTAGGGTTTTAGAAAAACAACTAAACGAAGCAATCAAAGTCGATATGAACGATTTGGTTTATCAAATAATTAAAAGGAACGGCAAGGCAACGGGAATCCACCAATCAATCAACTAACCCCAACTAGATTGCGCGCTAAAGATATGATTTTTAGTAATGATCAAATCACGAATTCGATTAAATCTCTCTAATCAATTTCTAGGGTTCCGTTTTCTTTCTCAAGCAAAACTAAACTAGCATGCATAACAAGTTCATGATATTGTCTCCAATATCCTACTCAACTAATCATAAACAATCTCTTGAATTATCACTAATTGCATCAATTGAAATAAATCAAAGCTTGAACAATATTCTCATATAAATTCAATCACAAAGGTAGTTTCATCAATCTATCGATTCAATAAAACATAAACAATCCTTACAAAATTCAATTGATGAAAAATCATAAATTTACTCACTAAGATAGAGCATACAATCCTCTAGTTGGCGTGGTTGTTGATTGGCTTCCCCCGTTGTCCTACCGCGAATTGCTTAGCCAACAATCATGTTGGTGATCATGATTGTTGGGATGGAAGAGTTCATCTCCTTGTTTGCTCTGGAAGGATACGCGTCGCTAGTGGTTCCTTTTGAGTGAATGATATGATAGATGCAATTAGGGTTCAATACACGCCGGTATTTATATGATTTTGAGGCGGCTAGGGTTAAGTCGGCGGCGGACGCCCGTCCGAAAGGGTAGAAGCCCGCCCAAGCTTCACAAAATTAATCGAGTCGGGCCGAGTCTTCTTGGACGTCCGCCCTATGCAAAAATGGACGCCTTCGTTCGCTAAAAATCATCAAACTCGAATCAAAAATCTTCCAGTGGACGCCAGTCCGAATTCTAGACGTGCGTCAGCTAACTCCCCTGAATCGAGATCTTCTCTTGATGGACGCCGTCCACTTTAGACGCCCGCCCAAAGGACGGGACATGCAACGCTCGTTCGAGATCTTTGGAACTTCCACCTTCAATTTAAACTCTTCCACTTGAACATCTCTTGAACTCATAAATGCAATGCAAATGTTCCTACAACACGATAGAAACATGCAAGCTGTGTAGACACATATATCTGAGATGGAAAATCATCGATAAAAACACGTAATAAGCTCGAGTTTGCTAGTAAATTGTTTCTACACCCATTCTTTCAATATTTCACTTAAACTCATACTTTTCTATAAAAAGTAATAAAATACGAAGAATATTGTTACGGAATAACGCGATAAAAACCATAAAGGAACAATATCGGAGTAAATGTCAGCACGTTGTGGAGAAGCAAGTGAAAACCTGTATAAGCAGACAAACTCCACGAAACCGTTAATAACACCATGTCTATGGAAGTTATAGAATAATGTGGCAGTAATTAGGTATGAATACCGAAAAACATTTTAAGCCACATTATTTTATACAACCAGAGACAAGAAAAATACTAAATAGAAAGAAAAATAAACAAGCAACTAAAGATGGTAGTCTTCATCTAAAAACCGGTTGGATAAGACAAAGATCAAAAAGCATAACCCCATGTGGGAAAACACGAGGTTGACTGGCTCACTATGTATTCAGTCCAGAGAAACTTGGTAAGGTAGAACAGATTGAATGCGACCTATTGGCTAAAGATAAAATCAAATACTTAGCGCAGAAACTTCTCGCTGGCATTGGATATCAACAACTTAGGGAGATGTAGCTACTCCTCGAAATTACTAATAACCCAGTGTATCACGTAAAAGTCATAACCGTCATCAACAAGGTCTGATCGGTGGGATATTTGAGAACTGAACTGATCATCTAGAAATGCCGGAATAGACGGAAAAAATGTGAAATTTAAAACTTCCGGTAGAAAGATAAGTTGTACTTTGATCGAACCAAAAACCTTTAAAATCTAGCTAGGGTCCAGAGCTACACTCACCCCAACTAAGATCATGAAAATCAAAATGATAAAAGATAATCATTAAAGCTTAGCAATATTTCAAATTCCGCAACACATAGGTATTATGTAAACAAAATGGAGGTTGAGAGTATGACGGGTTTAGAAAAAGGATACACATAAGGGTGGGAAGAAAAGGGAAAGGGTGGGTAAGAAATTGTGTTTTTGGGATTGAGAATTGTTTAAAGGAATGGGATTGGGTGGGAGAGGGAAACGGATGGAAAGAAAGAGAGGCGATGAAAGAATGGTTAGGAATGTGAACTGTTGGGGCAGATTGGTGAGAGGATCGAAAAGTTTGAAGGTGAAAAAGTGTAAAAGGAAAGGTAAGGATAATTGCAGAATGAATTGCACATCACTTTGGATTTTCACTTGGATCACCATTCTAAAAGGTTTTGGAAGTTGACCAAAATTGTTCTTGTTCGCACCAATCATTCTCTGTTACATTTTGGTGAATTCTCAAGCTCTCTTAATGCTTCCATCTTAAGGTTGATTGCTAAATTTCCTTTTCTTTAGCAATTTCTTGACTCTCCTACGGAACTCTATTTCACGTGGCCTATATTGAGTAAAAAAGTTTTGCACATCCTTAGCCCAATGGCCATCGGAACACGGCAAAATAAAAAACCTCAACATATGTCACATTACTCTTATTTGACTCAAAGAAAACAAAACCTAAAATCCTAAAAAGAAATCCTAAGGGTTTAAAAGAAGTAGTTCTGAGTTTAAAGCCCTCAGCTCGACTTTCCAAAAGTATCCTTGTCAGTTATCATTCTTGGATCGCCAGACTTTGACCCTTCGAGCATTATATGAGGTGGGCTTGTCGCTTTTGCGGATTAATACTTTTCCTTTGGTTGTGAGACCTAGGAAACGACATTTATCCATACCATTTATCCAAAGCTCTTACCTCGGCTCTCGTTTTAGGAATTAGTGAATTACGGTTACTAATTACGGTTTTGGCCTTGACAATAAGAAACAATGAATCAAAGTACTCCGAATAAGGTCGGTTATGTAGGCAAGGGCCTATGCCGTCTTATTCGTTGGAATATATGTGCTTGATTCAGGCCAATCCGTCAAGATAAGCCCCGTTTAGCCCGAAGGCTTATCGGCTATGCTAAGTCTTGTCGAATCGGGCATGAACGTACATCACACGTGGAGGGAGTAGATTGAGCCAAAGCTCGGTTGAACTCGCCCAGCCATGGTTAGACCATTTCCGAACCCATGTACTAAGATTTGCGATTTCTAAATTGTCACCCAAAGCGTAATCTCGTTTCTGTTTAAGGTGGGTTCACCGAGAAGCCATCACCATAAACATCAACGAAAGCAAAAGATGGTGTTCTCTCAAAACTCAACGTCTTCTTTAGATTGTGAATGCTTAAACTACATAATTTGTTGCTCCCATGGCCAGTAGAAGTAATCTCATGCATAGGACAAAGAGATTTTAACAGAACTACGAGGAATTCTTTATTCACTGACCACATGTTTCCTTACACCCTCTAGATGAGACAGATATGGGGCAAAACCTTCGACACTAATAAAATTATTCTTACCAACCAAATCCGGGCTAAGATTCATACTAAGGTTCATGTATAGGCTAACTTATGCTCAAAAAACCTAAAAGGTAGTAAAACATAAGCAAAAAAAAAGGGTAGTACCTTGCCTTCAACATTGTACCACGAAGAATTTAAGCCTTTAAATTTTTTTCGGAGCCATCTTGGTGCTTTAAAGGTATTGCTTCCATCGCTTTTCCCATCTTAGATTCGTAGCTCCACATGTTTGCTGGGTTATTTTCTCAGCGCCCTTGAAAAATTACTGACTTGGATTATTGTTTCTCTGGTTTCGCAAATGTAAGAAAACAAAAACAAACAAGCCATAGATCGATTTTAACATGGTTTCATGCTACTATCAGACTCTACGGATTAAACATACGGAGATAAACAGACACGCCGAAGTCCCGAGAAAATAGAACCAGGCTCGCCGGGCAACGAGAGCCGCCTCATTGGAGAGCGAACCGGCTTGTTCCAGATTCTCGGAATTTTTACACATAGCGAGACAACCAGAGGACTCAAAAGCAGACTCAAAACAGAAAACTTGACATGAATAAGAAAATTATTTATATATAAAATTGACCGTTGGTTCCCGGCAAATGGCGCTAAAAACTTGATGACGTGGTCAATCAGTTATAATATACTTGACCACCATAAACCAATACTAGCAAGAGGACTAGGCCCATCGTAGTATAGCTATAGTGAATCAAGGTCGATCCCACAGGGGAACCAATTGTGGATCATCTTATATACAAACAATTAATTAAACATGTCAAGGACATAGAGGCGGCTCACGACCAACATAAGACAAGAAAGGTAAAGACACGACTCGACACAACGTAATTAACCTCCCCAATTATAGTCTTTATCGTTTGGACCTAGATAATTTATATAATAAACCGAACTTATTAATCTGTCAATCCGTTTGTATCTTATTTTAGATTGGCTACGGGAGTCATCCTCTTTAACTTGACTTAGCACCGGTTAGGTGGCTAGATCATCGTGATATTGTTACGTGACTTCGCTTTTGGTGCCTCCATCTCATATAACTCACACGCTACGACTCTAAGGATGCCGATATTAATCGTACACCAAATGCAGGCAACATTCCTATGGTTAGGCGATTTATACTTCCTAAACGATCGCTCAAGCCCTCGTCCAACTAACAATTACCTTATAGGTCTCATGCTAGTTTACTGAACTACATTATAACTAGGTGACGTCAATTCCTTAATACAAAACCTACCTAGATCTCGCTGAAAGCCCCGGAAGATCATTAATGAGCCGACCTAGGAGCCCTATATTGGTATTTCCTAATCGTACGCTAATTAAAACTGACGAGCAACGTAGCCGTGGCCATACCTACTTTGATAATAAATCCTACTAAGCTAAACCTACCATGAAGACGTGGCGGACTAAATAACAGACAAATAGGGGCTCGGATTCGACCGAAAGATAGACACTCGATCGATCGAATGATTCCATTCGGTCACCCAAACGATTTCATCCCAGATTACATCCTAGAATATATCTCTCGGTGTTTCATCATACTGAGCAATTAATTAAATAAAGAATTGTGAAAGCGATCATATAAATTAACATAGATAAGCATTAATTAAACTAAGCAGATTCATGGATAAATACTAAGTATATGACGTAGGTTATAGGATTCTCATGGACAAGGCGTCGCCACATCCCTAACGTCATAGCCTAGATCTACATCATCTAGCTACGATTAACTAATTCAAACGATAAAGCATAATTGGGAGGGATTAATTACTTAAAATAAAAGAAACAGAAAATAAAGGCTTACATAATTTGCAGCCCTTAAACTCTGGAAACCCTCAAATTATTCTACATTGTATCAAGATATGAATAGAGTGATTTTATTGAATGATATTCTAAGGTATGAATTACAATTCTCGTAGCTGCTTGCTTATATAGAGGTTTTTGCCGACTTAGGGTGGTTCTAGAAGATAAGCACGATATAAGCCAGAAACCGACCCAAACCTAAGGCTCGGTCAACCGAAGATCTTCACTCGGTCGACCGAAGCATCAGGCTCGGTCGACCGATCCTAGAAATGCCCCTTTTCACATGTTTTCTTCGTTTGCCTTGCTCCCCACTACAAGTTTGCATGTCGATCCGATTAATCTCTCATTTAATGCTCTCTTGAGATAATTGATTGAATGACACTAATCTTCTCGATTTGTAATGATCTGTAAAATCAACATTAATCGCACAGTAAATCGGATAAAAACGAGTAAATACCAATTTACATAATATAAATCACATAACATTAAATATTAAATATAAACGTGTGATTTAATATAAAATGCATATTATAAATCTCGATTTAAGGATAATGTTGATGACTTTTACGGGTATAATTTGACCGTCATCAGTTTCCCGACATCTTTCCGGGTCCTACCTGCTTACCACTCCTTAAAGTAACCTCATTCAGCTCTTCGGTCCCATAATCCCATTGAGGTGTGATGGCAGTGCAAACATTGATATCTGCTTTAGGATTTTTTTCGGTATAACTTGGAAGTTTACCGTGGGGTCTGTTTGCTTGCTGGTCTGCCATCTGACCAACCTGTCTCTCTATTGTCTTGACACTAGTAGCCAAGGTCTTCACCATGTCCACTAGCTCATCAAACTTATGTTGAGGGACACAAGAGGTGGTTTGGTTATGAGGTTGGTTTTGATTCCAACCACCTTGTGGTCTCTCGAGAGTTAGGATTGTGAGATTGATTAACCAACCTGTGAGGAGGTGGTCTTTGATAACTTGAAAGTGAAAGAAGGTTTGGAATTTGATGGGCAGGTGGTGCATTGGCTTGATTAAGATTGGGACGTTGAAACCGAATAATTCGATTCGATTGAAGTTTACGAAGGGTTGGTTATGATTCTCCATTAAATTTACTTCCTCGTCATCTCATTTCCACTTTGCATTCCTGTGTAATTCATATATGGCTGCCCTTGTTGTGCTTTGCATTTGTAAATTGGCTAGTTTGTTTGCTAATTACCTCCATTTGAGGAACTAACACCTTAGTCTCGAGAATTGCTCGCAGCAGATTCCTTCTTATTCCACTAACATTTGTCTTCCTAGGACTTGACCACATGTTATTCTTGGCTATAGTTTCACTACCACATGTAAGCGTCATCACCTCCCTAGGAATGATCCATGAGCAGTTGAATCAAGAAAGTCTCTATTTGGTTGAGAAACACCTCTGTAGAACAACTCTAGTAGCTCATGTCTACTGTATCCATGGTTGGGGCACTTCCTCATCAACAGATTTAATCTCTCCCATGCTTTCCCCACACTCTCACCATCAAGTTGTTCAAATGTGGCTATCTCCCTTTTCATGTCCATGATTGTCCCAGGTGGGACAAACTTCAGAGCAAAGGCTATTTTGACATCATTCCAGGTACGGAGAGAATGATGAGCTAAAGATTTAGACCAACGGTTTGCTTCACCCTTTAGAGCAAACGGGAAGAGTTTTAACTTGACAATCTCAGAATCAACACCAGGATAGTGGCCTGCCTCACAGATTTGAACAAAGGTGGACAAGAAGTCATGAGGATCTTCGTCAGCAGTGCCATGAAAAGAACTATTCTAGACCAGTCCTACCACTCCATTTTTCAGATCGAAGTTCGCTTGCCCCATGTCTGGAGGGCGAATAGGTCTATGCCCTTCCAGGAAGTCTTGGTCAAGATAGGGAGCATAGGGGTCTTGGTTTAACTGGTTTAGCTGGTTTTGACGGAATTGTTGAAACTGATTATTTATGCCAGCTTGTTGATTCTGTTGTTGTATCGCCTGCATCTGTTGAAGGATCAGATTCATCTGGGCTTGAGGGTCTGCATTCGGAACTTCATTAGCCATGATGTCTGGATTAGGGAAGAGCTTTCTCCTGATAATAGATCGCTCAGGTTCGGGATTAAAGATAAGAGGTCCCTTCTTGCTCCTGGTTTGCATAAACCAGAAGAGCAGAATAGGAAGAAATCAACCTTAGGGTCGATGAGAAAGAGTGTAGAGAAGATTAGAGGGTCTAGAGGTTTAGAAAAAGAGAGGAGAGAAGAAAAGAGGTGACAAGTTAAGAGACTGAACTGGCGTTCAGTATGAGTGAACGCTGGTTCAGAGGAAGTCTGGAAGTGGACGCTCGTTCAGGTTACTGAACTAGCGTTCAGAAAACAGAATGGGAGGCAGACGGGCGTTCAGAGTCTGGACGGGCGTTTGGCAAGCCGGACGCTCGTCTGGTCAGCTGAAAACCGATCAGAGAAGAAAATTTTAGAACAGACGGGCGTCTGAAAGGTGGGACGCCCGTTCGGAAGGTTTTTTTTTTTTTTTTTTAAGATTGCTAAAATCTAAGGCAAATCTAACTATAAAAAAATATAAAAATCAAATATTCTAAGTATAAATAAAAACAAAAGACAAACTATGAAAAAAAAATAAACGTAACCTATAGATTAGCACCTCTAAGAGTCCGACAACCGTTACCGACTCCCCGGAAACGGCGCCAAAAACTTGTTCGGTAAAACTCGTTTTAAATTTATAAACAAAAACACCCCAAGTATAAGGTTCGTAGTATAGGGTGTTAACGGTCGCCCTAAGGAGTCGAATGTCTATCGGATTAAAGTGCGATTATTCCATCAATTATGTCACAAAGTATTATCTAAAACTAAGGTCTATACTAACTATAATATAAAACGATGAGTAAAACTAAACTAAAACAGAAACAGAAAATTCGACTATGGACGGGGCGTTCACCAAGGGTGGACGGGCGTCCGATAACACTGTTGAAACAGTAAAATATGCAGTAAAAACAAGATGGAAAAACTAGGGTTTTAGAAAAACAACTAAACGAAGCAATCAAAGTCGATACGAACGATTTGGTTTATCAAATAATTAAAAGGAACGGCATGGCAACGGGAATCCACCAATCAATCAACTAACCCCAACTAGATTGCGCGCTAAATATATGATTTTTAGTAATGATCAAATCACGAATTCGATTAAATCTCTCTAATCAATTTCTAGGGTTCCGTTTTCTTTCTCAAGCAAAACTAAACTAGCATGCATAACAAGATCATGATATTGTCTCCAATATCCTACTCAACTAATCATAAACAATCTCTTGAATTATAACTAATTGCATCAATTGAAATAAATCAAAGCTTGAACAATATTCTCATATAAATTCAATCACAAAGGTAGTTTCATCGATCTATCGATTCAATAAAACATAAACAATCCTTACAAAATTCAATTGATGAAAAATCATAAATTTACTCACTAAGATAGAGCATACAATCCTCTAGTTGGCGTGGTTGTTGATTGGCTTCCCCCGTTGTCCCACCGCGAATTGCTTAGCCAACAATCATGTTGGTGATCATGATTGTTGGGATGGAAGAGTTCATCTCCTTGTTTGCTCTGGAAGGATATACGGCTGCTAGGGTTCTTTTTGAGTGAATGATATGATAGATGCGATTAGGGTTCAATACACGCTGGTATTTATAGGATTTTGAGGCGGCTAGGGTTAAGTCGGCCGGCGGACGCCCGTCCAGAAGGGTAGACGCCCGTCCAAGCTTCACAAAATTAATCGAGTCGGGCCGAGTCTTCTTGGACGTCCGTCCTATGCAAAAATGGACGCTCGTTCGCTAAAAATCATCAAACTCTGAATCAAAAATCTTCCAGTGGACGCCAGTCCAGAATTCCAGACGTGCGTTCAGCTAACTCCCTGAATCGAGATCTTCTCTTGATGGACGCTCGTCCACTTCCTTAGACGCCCGTCCAGTGGACGGGACATGCAAACGTTCGTTCAGATGCTGGAACTTCCACCTTCAATTTAAACTCTTCCACTTGAACATCTCTTGAACTCATAAATGCAATGCAAATGTTCCTACAACACGATAGAAACATGCAAACTGTAGACACATATATACAGATGGAAAATCATCGATAAAAACACGTAATAAGCTCGAGTTTGCTAGTAAATTGTTTCTACACCCATTCTTTCAATATTTCACTTAAACACTTACTTTTCTATAAAAAGTAATAAAATACGAAGAATATTGTTACGGAATAACGCGATAAAAACCATAAAATTCACCGTTAACACTCCATTCTTCTTACATAATAATCTATCTAATAAATAATTACACCTGCCGCACACGGGGGAGCTAACGGGAATGAGATAAATGCAAAAAGTAAACTATGTCACGTTCTTCATAACGGCCTAGGACAATTTTTGAAAGAAAACCAACATAAAGAAAACATTCTCATCTATCCTATTGGTCGAGTCCATGATCAATCGGGGTCCATATAATCACATTATATCTACGCATCTACTTCATACAATTATATCTTATGAATAGATAAAATTAAAATTTTTTTAACTACTTATGCGTCTTATTTTATCACATCAAATAATTAACTAACTTTTAATTAATTATATGACTTAATTGAAAATTAAAATTAACATTTAATTTTAAATCGATTTTAATTTCAATTTTATTAAAGTTGAACTATTCAAATTAGAATCAAAATTTATAAGGTCTTCAATTTGTTTCCTTTCCTTTTGGTTCTTAACCAAAATGGATGCCTTTGGTTTCTTAAACCAAAATGGACCTTCCTAAACCAAATTTGGTTTAGGCCTGGCCACTTTTCAAAATCAAAATTTTGAAAGTAGCCTTGGCCTAGGGCTTTTACAAATCAAATATTTGAAAAGGGTCTAGGCCTATTCCAAATCAAATATTTGAAAAGGCCAATAATTTTGGTTTAGGCCTGACCACTTTCCTAAATAAAAATTTTGAAAGTGGCCTAGGCCTAGCCTTTTTACAAATCAAATATTTGAAAAGGGCTGAGGCCTATTCCAAATCAATATTTGGAAAGGCCAATATTTTGGTTGATATGCCACCAATGGCCTAAAATATTTGAACAATTGGTTGGCCATATGACACAACTAAACAAAAGAGATATCTATGCACAATAATTATCACAAAACGAAAAAGGTCGATCTCCCCGTTGGAAGAGGACAGCCGACAACAGCAGCCCTAGAGCCGCCATCGCCGCAGAGGAGGGGGGCCGCCGCCGGTCGGCCGAGCCCCCCAATCGAACCCGTATTTTTTTTAAATGTTTCGCGATTATAGATCTTGCATCTATCGATTAATTATTACGCAATTAAATTGTGCTTATTGCTTAAGCACGAAACCTGTCTCTGATATCACTGTTAGGAAATCACTACTTTAACGCAGCGGAATTTAAAATTTGATTTCCTTTTCTAGATCGTTCTTCGTTTAATGCAATAAACACGTTAAGTAGTTTGACAGTTATACCTTGGATGATCTATAAGATCGTCGCTTTGACCGTCAACGGAGAGTAGTACAGTGCGCAAGCCGTCCACGCATCCGGCCTCTATCATTGATCCATACGAACTCCTCGCCAGAATCCTCCTAGGATTGCTATTGGAAAACTCCGGTTATTAGACCGGCATTTTTCCTCTCCCTCAAACTCTCTATTTAAAGCTCTCTATTTTACTCAAGAACTATTAGCTCTTGGAATTATGATGTACAAAAGAGCTTTGACACCCACTTCCTTTTTATAGGCAAAATGGCGCCCCAAGTAGAGTAAAGGAGAAGATAAGCTTTTCCCAATAAATTAAAGAAAATCTCCTAGATTGATTTATTTCTTTTATTATAATATCTAATAGTAAATAAAATCTAAATATTGCCAATATATTATATTGATTATATTTATTTTATTACCATAAATCTATTTTTCCAAAATCAATTAATATCCAATATTAATATTATGGTAATCTTATTAATTAAAATGCACAATCCAAGTGTATTTTATACCCTAGGATGTGGAGCCCCAATTAATTGGCATCCAGAATAATCTTTAATTAATATAATTTGTATATAATTAATATCTTGTATTTTAATTATTCATAATAAATAAATATCACAATATTAATTTACCACTATAACCTTTATAGTCTAGAGATAAACTTTCCTTATTTGGTTACCAACTATAACCTCATTTCCATTCCGACTCGATGTTCATATGTGTGTGACCCGATAGGCTTCCGAATATGTTGGCCGTAGACACAAAGTGCAAATTACGAAAATGCCCTTCATGCCTAACGATCACGGGATAGCGTTTAGCAACACACCGTGACCCCCTATGATCAGAAGAGTCAAAAGCAATGACAACTACCTTTCATGTGAAGCAGTTACCGTGTAA
Source organism: Gentiana macrophylla (assembly GCA_026214975.1). NCBI lineage: Eukaryota > Viridiplantae > Streptophyta > Magnoliopsida > Gentianales > Gentianaceae > Gentiana > Gentiana macrophylla. The sequence goes on from CM047815.1 coordinate 16,328,706, forward strand.
CTTACAATCCTATTACTGTAACAATGTCCATACGATCGTAACTCGTGTGTCAATACATTAACGATCGTATCTCATAATCTTGATATCATGCTCTCTCGGAATAACACATTTACTCCCACTTTGCAAAGATTGTCGAAAGCTAGACATTCCTTATAAGAAGGTCATTTCGGATATTCAATCTCAATCATAGGATACGCGATTACCAGACGACCAGCCACGTATACTCCGTATGCTTCAATATCATACCCAATCACTACCGCATGATCGCCCCGTGGTTAGGGGAAATCTAAATAGTATCAAAGCATGACAATCCACACCGTGATGCCGTGGAGACTCCGATCTTAAGGATAATTACACAACCGCCACATAGTGTGACACTTAATGTAAGTGGGTCGGTCTAATGTACGCATTCTCCAATACCCGTCCACGTAAAGTCCAAGTTTCTCTACACTTCGATAGACAAGATCTATCACTATCTTCAATAAGATAGAAGACATCCAATACGTGCTAGTCTGATCATACTATCAATATCCCATTTGACAGTATATAGGACTAGAGACATTTAAGTACCAAACTTGTTAAAGTGATTAAAGATCTCATCAACCACAATCACTATCATGGTTTCTCTATCACAGTTTGGGACGTTACTATATATATACAACAAATAATATGAAGATAAACAATATGTAAAAACAAAAGTGCTTTTATTAATCATAATAAATTTATTACATGAACTAAAATAGACTGTAAACGACCCGACCCGGTCGGATCCGGTCCAACCCGATTGGGTTTAGGACACGTATTCAACAGTTAAATCTGGTGGTTTTCAGCGAAGATGTGGGAAAATCACATATGAGGGTATTTCTTGGAAATACAAAGTTGGACATTATTGCGGCTAGGGTTTTTAATAATCGGGGTATAAAAACCCTAATTTATTGTAACAGTCAGACAAGTATTTTGTAAATTCTGTGCATATAAAATATCATCTATTCTATCTGTCAAGTAGTCATCACAACGCTAGAAATCACGTTAACTTGTTGTGTTCTTCTTGTTTACGGTCTTCTGCGTTCATTTTACGTTGATTGAATCTGTTATTCTGAGTCTTTAATTGGAATTTGTTACAACAGTTTTATAAAATTATTGCATAATAAATTGTCCACCATGATCATATCCAAATATCTTGATACACCTATCATATGGATTATGAACAAAAAACGACATATTTGCTTCTCTTATAGTTTTCATTAGAAAAAACCAAGTGTATCTACTATGATCAAGAAAAAATGACAAGAAATAATATTTTCCTTTCACAATATGTATTCTATTAGGGCCCCAAATATCAACATGCAGATCAAAACAGTTAAAGGTAGTTGAAGTACTGACATGATACTTAAGTTTTCTCTATATTGCCAAGGGACAAACAATACAATCTTAAGAAAGAACTTTTTTTCTATGATTTGAGTTCTTTAAAGTCTTCATCCTTTCTAATGAATGACGACCTATTCAAAAATGACATAACAAAGTCTCAGGAAAATTGCATGAATTATAGGAAGTACAATGATTATGTAAACTAGAACTCAAAGAATGACTTCGTGCTTCAATAGTCATATGATATAAAGCCCACTTGAAGTCTAGCTGAACACATCTTCTTCATAGTTTTCTGTTCCTGCACCATACATGGATTACTTCCAATCTGTTTTCAACATTAGTTTTCTGACCGATATCTAATTAGAAGTGAAAGAAGGTATACAAAACACATTATATAAGATCATATTGTAGTTAATTTCACTTTTCCTATATGCGTGACAGATATAAAAGAACCATTTAACAATTTAACACATGTTTCTGTAATAGGCTAGTTTTTCCTGAACCAATGATCCAGTGAGCAGGACTGCCTTTCATACATTATCCTTAAACACCATGTCCTGCTACCATTACCACTGAGTTGCATTGATTTCCTGCTGGTTGCAAATTCTGAATAAGAGGCATAAGTGTTCATGATGACTTTGAGTAATGTTACCAGAATATGATTGCATCTGGCTTGAAGTAGATGTTGCTTCAGCTATTGAATGGAAATTTTCATGTTGAATGGAATATTGATCAAAACTCTTATGATTAGCCATTGCATTTTCCCCTCTTCGATAACCTTATTGAGAATAAAGACATTGCTATTGCTGCTGCAAATTCCGACAACAACAACAACAATTCCGACAATCAGTGATGTGCTGGAGAAATAAGGTGTTTGGAGTGATAAGGAGTGGTGGCGAGTTTGAATTAGGGTTATCTGATTCTCAGTCAATTCGGTGGTCAACTCGGGTGGTTATCCGGTGCATTATTAGTTTAAACAGATAGATAATTAAGTCAAAATAAAACAAATAAGTGATAATTAGCTGTGCATTTATCTTCTATTCAAATAGTCAGAAGTTGGTACAACTAGTGTAAGGCTTTACCTTTAAATTACAGCATTGTAAACAACATCAGTATCTGAAAAAACAAGTTAATAAACTCGACCTTTTTCAGATAGTTTCTGCTCTAGTTTTTTGCTTTTCATCTAACCTATCATATTTGGTGGATAAACAAACTTCTACTTATAACATTTTTTAAGCGTGTGCCCATCTTTTCTACAATAAGTACAATGAGGTCTCTTAATGTTTCTTCGAATACCTCTGCCAAATCCTTTTCCTTGTCATCTACCTTGTCCAGAAGCTCTCCAATGAGTCATAGAGTTGTTACAATCTCTCTCTTGAATTCTGTTATCAGCCTTAGCAGCCATAGCTATATAATCTTCATTGGTAATTGGGTTGTTCATTTGCTTTTCATGATTAATTGTCATCCCAAAGGTTGTTTTGACATACGGAAGTGGTTGAGTCATGAGAACTTGAGTCATAACATTGTTATAGTTTATATTTGAACCTTTCAGAAATCTAGTTGTATATGCATTCTAGTAATATTCAATGTAAATGTTTAATGATGGATATGTTAAAAATGGAACTGGCTATAAAATCAAGAATTGATCTCATAAAGTCTTTAGCTTGGTGCGACAACCTTTAACAGATAATGATCCCTGCTTCACCTTCTCAATTTCTTCTTTAATATTGGATAACCGATAGGCATCCCTTGTGCCCAATTTGTCTTGCAGATCACTTAGAAAAACAAAGAGAAGAATAACATTGTATTCAATCAGATTATCTTTTGATAATCATTCATTACAGACCACGGTTCCTTACTAATACAAAAACATATCTTGCAGAAGGGACTACTACCTACTAGCTAGATTCCCTAGGTAGATAGTCTAACAAACACAAGGATAATAACAAAGCTAGACCATTAGATAAGTGATGATGTGTATGGTCTAAGATCATGCCACATCATTCATACTTTTAATCTATTTCTTAACATCCCCCCTCAAACTCAATGGTGGTGGAAGCACATTGAGTTTGTCTCTAAACAACTGAAACTGAGATATAGGCAGGGGTTTGGTCATGCAGTCTGCAACTTGATCAGAGGATGGTATATAGCAGACTGTCAACTTCTTGTTTAGGACTTCATCTCTTACAAAGTGCACATCTATCTCTATGTGCTTAGTTCTTGCATGATACACAGGATTCTGAGCTAGAAAGGAAGCACTGATGTTGTCACACCATATAGTAGGTCTAGCAGCAAGTCTAACTTGTAATTCAGCCAAAAGATAAGTAATCCACTTGATTTCAGCAGTGGCATTTGCTAATGCCCTATACTCAGATTCTGTGCTTGACCTTGAAACTACATCTTGTTTCTTTGAACTCCATGAGATAAGAGATTCTCCAAGATAAACACAATAGCCCCCAACAGACTTCCTATCAACTGTAGATACTCCCCAATCTGCATCTGAAAAACCTGCTAGATTAAGACAGGATGATGGTTTGAAATGCAGTCCATGTTTGGGGGTACCAATAATGTACCTCAGCAACCTTTTTACAGCTTCCAATGTTCCAGATGTGGATTCTGCATGAACTTGCTTAGATAATTCACAGCAAATGTGATATCTGGTCTAGTACAGGTTAAGTATTGTAACCCTCCAATTGCACTCCTGTACATAGTGACATTCCTAAATGGTTCTCCTGGATTGTCTTCAAGTTTCCTTCCAGGAACAATGGGAGTAGGACAAGGTTTGAGTGTTTCACATCCCAATCTTGCAAGGAGTTGCATGGCATACTGACTTTGATTTAGATAAAGACCTGAGGAATCCCTTGATACTTGCATGCCTAAAAAATGAGATACAGGGCCCAGATTCTTGAGAGAGAACTTAGAATCAAGCATATGAATGAACTTGTTGATCAGTGGAGTTGAGCTTCTCAGTAACTAAGATATCATCAAAATAAACTAACACAATTAGAATTTGACTCATTGTTTTGAGAATAAACAAAGAATTGTCACAAGCAATTGTTTGAAAGACCAAAGTATCAATCGAGTTTTTAAGGCTTCAAACCAAGCTCTTGGGGCTGCTTCAACCCATACAGGCTTTTTGTAGCTTTGGATGTAGTGTGGTCTGGTTGGATCCACATAGCCTTGAGGTTGAGTCATGTACACAGGCTCTTTAAGTGGACCATTAAGGAAGGCATTGTTAATGTCCACTTGATTAATTGGCCAGTTAAAAGTAACAGCCAAGGAAAGCACAACTCGATGGTAGGAGCTTTGGCAAATGAGGGCTAAAAGTCTCAAAGTGAAATCCACTCCATATGTTTGGTTAAAACCCTTAGCTACAAGTCTTGCCTTGTGTTTCAGTATAGAACCATCAGGTTTGAGTTTAAGTTTGTATACCCACCTGCTACCTACCACAGTCTGATTAGATGATGGAGGGACCAAAGTCCAAGTTTCATTTGTCAAAAGTGCCTTATACTCTTCTTCCATTGCACACCTCCACTCAGCACAGGATAGAGCTTCTGACACACTTTGAGGCTCAGTAGTGGAAGCAACAGCAGAAAGGACTTTAGGTTTGAAGATACCCCTTTTTGCTCTAGTAAGCATAGGATGAGTATTGAGATGTTTGGGGTTTGGAGGAGGTGTAGGTGTAGATGAAGATTCTGATATGGAAGAAGAGGAGTTAGAAGCAGAACTAGGAACTGGTGGTGACTAGTAGGAATTTGAGGGTGGACTGGAATCTATTTGAGGTGGATCACCAGGAGAATCAGTAAGAGGAGAATTAAGATTGCTAATAGGAACAATATGAGATGTAGAATATGGTGAGTATAGGGGAAGTTCAGTATCAGGATCAGGCATACCTACAGGAGCATCTGGAGTGTCTGTACTGCATCTTGCAACTGGAGGAGTGTTATGAGTTTCTTTAGATTTAGAGGGCAGAAAGAACCAACTATCAGAATTATCAAGCACATGAACAACCCTATTAGGACCTTGAGAAAAACCAGTAGCAAAGGGAAAGGTATTTTCATCAAATATGACATCTCTAGTGACATAAATTCTACCACTCATGTCCAAACACTGGTATCCTTTGTGCACAGGACTAATTCCTAGATTAACACATTTACTGGAGTGAAACTGAAATTTGGTAGTCTGAAAAGGTCTAAGATGTGGATAGCAGGCACATCCAAACACCTTAAATTGTCTGTAATTAGGTTTGACTTTAAACAGACATTCATGAGGGGACATATGGTTAAGGACAAGAGTTGGCAGACTGTTTATGATCAGGGTAGCCTGCTGAAAGCTATGCCACCAAAAACTCAGTGGCATGGAGGCCTGAGCAAGAAGAGTAAGGCCTAATTCCACAATATGTCTATGCTTTCTTTCAGCCCTACCATGCTGTCCATGAGCATGAGGGCAAGGATGCCTAAACATTATCCCTTGATCTTTTAAGTAGGACTCAATACTCCTATATTCTCCCCAACTGATCCGATTGAATACACTTGATAGTGGTAGAGAACCGATTTTCAACCATCTTTGAAAGCTGTTGAATTGTGTTATACACTTCAGATTTCTGTTTTAGAGGGTAGAGCCAAGTATATCTAGTATGATCATCAAGAAAGTGCACATAATAGGTGTAACCATTAGTAGACTTAGTTGGTGATGGACCCCAGACATCAGTATGCACAAGATCAAAAATATTGCTAGCATGAGAAGTAGATAAAGCATAAGGTAAGACATGAGATTTGCCAAATTGACAAGATTCACAAAACAAAAGTTTTTCATTCAAGGAAACATTACAATTTTGCAGAATCTGATTCAAAATCCTTGAAGAAGGATGACCTAGTCTCCTATGCCAAACATTAGGATCTTTATTGACATTATGAGACTGAATTCTACTAGACTGAACCAGAAAAACAGAAACAGACTTGTTTGAAGAGAAATGATTGGATTGAGGAGAGCTCATAACACTCTTAGGTAGATTGCCCATCTTGTACAGACCACCCTCCAGAGTTCCTGTGAGAAGAGATATCCCTGTTTTCTTGGCCTTCACAACACAAAAAGAATCATTAAATTCTATGACAACATCATTATCACATGTGAGTTTAGAGACACTAAGTAAGTTTCTAGTAATGGCAGGAACATGAAGCATAGAATTAAGTTTAAGAACTTGTGATGAGTGTGTGATAGGAATTTTTAGATCGACCAATATGAGAAATATGGAGCTGCTCACCATTACCTACTCCAAGTGTGTCGAACCAAAGATACCCGAGCTTAAGTGCAGATTGTTTAGGTCCCCTGTAACATGATTAGTTGCTCCACTATCCATATACCATGAAGAGTCTGCCACAGACTGAGGAGTGGCCATATAAGCAGCTGGTCTAGGACCATTCTGATTTCCATTAGGTCTGGCATTGTTATTCTGACTTGCACCTGTGAAATTCACATCAAACCTATGCCAGCATTCAAGAACAGTGTGTCCATTTTTACCATACAACTGACAAACACTTCTATTGTTTGCATTAGTCCTGCCACCACCTCTACCTCTGGATCTTCCACCTCTATTTCCACCTCTTCCTCTATTAGATTGTTGAAACTGAGCTCTGAAATCAGAGGAATTTGATCCTCTAGAATACATCTGTGCTAAATTCACTGAGGGATTGGAACCATTGGAGGGATTAAACCTAGCAAGAAGCCTTTCATGAGTAAGAAGCTGGGATTGGACTTCTTGCCAGCTCATAGATCCAACTCTTGCTGTAATATTGACAATAGCGGACTCATAGTCTCTGTCCAACCCACCAAGAAGCGCCAAAATAAGTTCAGACTTTGATATAGGGTAACCAAAGACTAGTAATTGGTCGAATAGATTTCATAAGGGCAGTGTAATCACCCATAGACCTGTTTCCCTTCTCGGTTTTGGTGAGAGCAGTTTTATACTCAAGCATTCTTGCCTCAGAATGAGAGTTAAAGAGACTTCCAGTGTACTCCATACTTCAAAGGAAGTGTTGCAGCCAATGACCTCGGATAAGGCTTGTTCTGTCATTGAACTTAGGAGCCAACCCATTAAAAGTTGATCAGTAGAATCCCAATACTCAATTGCAGAAGATAGCTGCAGATTCATTCCAGACTCCAGTGATGTTGGTCTAGGTAAAGTACCAAACAAGAACCCCTCTAACTTGTACCCTTTAACAATGGGAAGTATTGTATATTTCCATAGAAGATAGTTTTCCCGATTTAGTTTGACAGTGCAAGTAGATCTAAGTAAAGAGGTAGAATCACTGGCATGCATACTAGGAATCGAACTAGGAGGAGGGTGAGAACCAATAGAACCTGTCAATGGAGTAATCGGAGTGCGAGGTGGAGCAATCGTTGAGAAGAATCCAGAAAATGGTGCGCCAGTAGAGAAAATTGGAGGTGTTATTCCAGTAAGAGGTGGAAAAAGCGAAGCTGAAGATGGAAACAGTGAAGCTGGCCATGAAACACCGGGAATAGCCATGGAAGCCCCTATTGTGGAGGTGACGACTGGCACTGAAGTATGAGTAGCTGCCATGGTCGAAGTGGCAAGGGTGCTTGTGGTGGCGGCGATGGTCGTCACAGCCGGAGAAGAAGCTGAAGACGCCATGAACCTAGCTCCGATACCAACTTAGAAAAACAAAGAGAAGAATAACATTGTATTCAATCAGATTATCTTTTGATAATCATTCATTACAGACCACGGTTCCTTACTAATACAAAAACATATCTTGCAGAAGGGACTACTACCTACTAGCTAGATTCCCTAGGTAGATAGTCTAACAAACACAAGGATAATAACAAAGCTAGACCATTAGATAAGTGATGATGTGTATGGTCTAAGATCATGCCACATCATTCATACTTTTAATCTATTTCTTAACAAGATCAACCATATCTCTCGAATTTGCCGGCCAGATATGATAAATAGCACTGAAGAGCATTCGTATCAGATACTCATAACGAATTCTCTATTATACAGTATTAAATACATGTTTTTCTTGTTTACAGAATCTCTATTCACGATAAAATGCATTTGACTCTCTATTTTACATAATGCGGTAGATATGAAAGAAAATTAACAGAATCTGAATTAATACGGTAGAAGTAAAAAAAAAATTCACGAAATCTATAGTTTACAGTAAAAAAAAATATTATATCTACTACAGTATTATTTTTGCTGATGAAATTTTGAATTTTTTTTAATAAATTTACGCTCTACGGCAAGTGCTCTGAGGATTGCTTACCCATATATACGCACACGTACGTCTTTAAATATTTCGAGATTACCTCTGATGGTTGTTTTCTGTCAGTATCATTGCATCATCGAAATCTGAAGACATCAGAGTGTATAATATTTTGAAGACATGATATATTTTAAAGGAATTTGATTGGTTTAGTTTAAAACTTACAATAGCCCATCATTTTTACAGGTAATCGACCACTGTTTTTTTAAAGATGATTTTAAAAATAAAAAAATAAAACCTATATTGTAATAGCCCATCAATTTTTTTAATCATTTTATTTTTTAAGAAGTAATTTGATTATTGAAAGTATAAGGATGAATATAAAAATAACCTCTAGTAAATTGCGGATTTAAGTATAAGAGTAGGCCCCTCGGAAAAGTGTAGGGGAGGGGGGTCATTACACCACACTAAAATATATAATACTCCCTCCGTTTTTTTTAACTGTCACATTTGATATAATTTTTTGGATGAATCTGGTCACATTTTAGCTTAAGGTTAGTTATTTTTTGGATAAACCTGGACATCAAATGTGACCGTTAAAAAAAACGGGGGGAGCAAGTTTTTTTTTCCCTTAAAACCCACGGTTTCCGGAACCAACTTGTCCGACTAATACAGAGTTCTGTCTGTATCATGCGTGTAGAGTCCGACTCTTACTTATAGGTAAAATATATAATAAGTTAGTCATTGGGGCAAAGTGTTGGAACTTTAATGGTTAATTAGCTCAAACCGGGTCTAAAAGTATGTGGTGAACAGTCCACTTTAGGCTCGAATTTGAATGACTTGAGGAATGAATTTCCGGGAGCTAAAACCATTGTTGGAAACTGCTAAGATAGTAGTTAATGTTAGACTTTTGAATCACTCGATTCCGATATCGGGTGAATGAGAAATTAATGTCTAAAGTTAGAGTAATTTATGTGGGTGTTATAATGGAAGTGTGTTCCATTTGTCCCACATAGGCAATGGAACTAAAGATGTTCACTATATAAGTGGGAGAGTTTCAAAGAAGAGCAGGCCCCAAGGGGCAAGATAATTTTGGAAGGAAGGAGGACTTAGATGCTTGTTCGGTTCGGGCTCGGCCTTTGGGCTAGGCTTGGCCCAATATTAATTTTTTGGACCAGTTCAACGAAAATAATTCTGGAAAATGCCAAACAGAAGCAAGCAATGAAAGTAACAATTCGAAAAACTGATGCATCTGTTCGAAATGTCTGTTGATGAACAGACAACAGTTAAACTGCTCCAACTGTCGAATTTGAACAGTTGCAACCCTTTTTTGTTGCGAAATTTCTGAACAAATATTGTTGTTCATTGCCTCATTCCTTTGCCTATATAAACATCAGTCTTGAATGAAAAATACACAGAATTTCATACCATTACTCTGCACAAATAAACATTAAACACTTGCATTGTCGGAGATAAACATAGGCTCAATCACTTTGTTGCTTTCCTCATTCAAGTGCAAGAACCTGGAAAGGTAGACTGTTGTATCTTGGGAGACGTATTGCTATAAACCGTGTGCACCATAGGCGGGGCAATTATGTTTTAAGCACAGAGTTCTAAACTCGCCTTAGTCACAATAAGTTTTCGCGTTTATATTTTGTTTTTTGCATTTTTTTCTTCTATGTGTTGTAGTGTTATGAATATATAAATAAAGTTTTCATGCTACGGACATTTAGATTTATGTTTCTACAAATTGCATGTTGTTATCTCTAAAAATTACAAACCAATACACTACTATTAATATATATAACACAAAGTATATTCATGTAATTCACTCCGGATTAGTCAGACCAGGAATTCTCTGAGGAGAAAATGGATTATGGGAGTGGGTGACTTGAACTATTAATTAGTCTGTGTAGATATATGTCTGCTACATTATAATTGGCATTTACAACTAAATGTGTCTTTGTTCCAACCTTGGCATAAGTTCTATACAGAGGATAGGCCGGTTCGCTAAAAGAGAATGCTTTATATGATCAGATCCGAATCATGTTGTACATGAGCAGGCTCAATCGGAATCCGTAAAAATTATACAACAGGTTCTGGAAGGACTTCCAGGGGAACCCTGGGAAAAAGGGGGAAAAAAAGATGAGTATAATCATGTAATGCAGACTACTAAACTCCAATTTTCAACAATTGATGATATTTTTTCAGAAAAAAACAATTGATGATATTGAAAGAATAAGCCGAGAATTCTTTTGGGCCATGTCCAGTGTTGTCTATTATTTTTTATTATTGTTGGTTTTTTTGTTATTGTTGACTTTGACTGGATATGAAAATATAAATCTTTTTTTTACAATCAAGCATACGTGTAAAATGCAAAATATTTTTTTTCCAATTAACTATAAAATCAATAGTAAAAAAAAAAAGAAAAAACTATAAAACCCATTTAGGAAACTATTTCCTTGTTAATTCTATCTTGTCAATTATTAGTCACCTATTTAAGAAAATAAACCTTCATAATTCTTATTTATATCGTAAATAAATCGTGACTCATCTTTTTCCGTGCACTAATTATAATTTTGTACTAAGATTTAATTTAGGAAAACATATTTTTCCTAATCCTTAAGATTATCATATAAATGTTAGTTACCTAAAACTGAGAAAAATTATTTTCCCATTTATCGAGAAGTGCTTCTATTTGTGAATTACGAGGGATAAGCACCATGAACCTTTTTTTTAAATAATGAATTTTCAACTCTTTTTTTTTTTTTATTTTTTAAAGCAACTTTATTTATAAAGCACCATGAACCTATATTTTGGAGATCCAATGATTCGAAAGATCATCTGAACTCTTCAATTGAATCATACAATTCATTAATTTTGGCAACGTCTCTCTATAGAGCCGAAACTGCACTCTTCCAAAATATAAAACATTTTATTTCACTTATTCATAGAAGTTATCGAGCGCACACTGATATAACCACTAACTATGATAAACCTCCACAGACAGATCTTATACAAAGCAGTGCATTGTCCTCAAGACCTCTTCGTAACATCTTATCCTCGAACTAACCTGTTAACCCCTAATAACTGATTTCCTTTTATCATATCAGAGGTGTGCAATCGATCAGTGAACCGTTTATCTTCTTCTCTTTGAAGCAAGGAGTGGACTACATATTTGTGACTTAAATTCCTGGTTACCAGTCCCTGAGTGATGCTAAAGTTATCATGATCAAGGAAGAATTATGTACTCGGCTAACCATACCGTCAAATCAAATGTCTCCCCTGAAAATTCACGAGTCTATGATCACATCTGGATTAAGATTCGATCTATAATAGGCATCTAATAATTCATTCAGAATCTCTCGATGCAGTGACAGTACACGATCATCATATTCAATCGGTCCAGTCTTACATGAACTTTTTCAAGTATAAGTACATGTACACCTGTCCAACACCGACGGTCCCGATAAGGTGGTTACACTTTAAGTGTTTTGGGACACTAATAGTGGTTTGACTGTGAAATCCCGAACTCCAGTCAATTATTAAGTTTATTCAATTCACCACGAACATATTGTTTAAAGTTGTATACCATAAACTCAATTTTCTCGTACATACCTCTTATGTACTAAGCTTTATTGTCACATAACATACCCTCAGGGACTTTTTTCGAATGTCATTTATATCTATGCAATTTAGCAAATACAAGATTAATAAGAAAATATTACTTTTATTTAATTAAAACAATACATTTTTGCTTTTTCTGGCATCATGCCTGACTTACGGGTGTCCAACCATCAACACTAGAGTTGAAGGTTAATACGGCCAGGCATATCAAAAAATGGGTTTAGCTAGTTTGAGTGGTGGATATATGGCGGAAATGAGTGATTTTCCGGTGATTATGTGGGGGTGCTCTAGAACCATATAAAGAAAAGTTGAAGATTTTAAAGCTGTAAATGGCAAGTTCTTCTGTCGACAAATAGGCAGAGGTTGTCTGCTTGAGGGACTAGAGTCGGCGGTTACAAATAACGGTAATTAAAGCCTAATTAACTTTAAATATTAAGACATGATTAACTACGTGGTTGAGGTGGCAACCTCTGATTGGGCGAGCTTGCTTGTAACCGCCGTGGGTTCTTCGCCTTGTAATCGTCGTGCATGGACTATGTTTGTCTAGTCAAGCGGGTTTGGTCCGACCTGGCGGACTGCGAGCTGAGGTGCTAGCTGGTCAGTCCCCAGTGCTTCATGTCGCCTTGCAGATGGCGAGCTGAAGGCTTTGCTGATCGACGCCCATTGCCTAGGCAATTATAAGAATCATAAAGGCATGAGGCGGGCAGGATTATACCTGGCCTAGTCCGGCTTATAAAGGTGTGAACTGACTTGGGCCGAGGACCATATTCGTTATTGGGCCTACGTGGAGGCCCAATGTGAATCCACGGGCTCCTTTTCAAGCTTGGCATATCAAAGGTATACGTAGAATCCGACATGTCACCATTCAAGCAAAAGAATTTAGTTTAAACGAACCGATCCGAATTACATATTTACTCATCGAGTCAAGCAACCATTTAAAACAATGATTTTCGAACTCGGTTCAAGTTCTTTCGAGTTGAAAAAACTTCGTCGAGATCTCTACAATTATGTTTTATTTGGGGTTGAGTTCGCATTGATTATGCTTGACAAAATTTTAAGAATTTTCAAAGCTTGACCTCGAGATCAAGAAGATTGGAAAATGTTAGGTTTAATGTCCTCGAGTTAGGCTCGTTAAAAAATACGTAACATACACTTCTAATATATATATTACAATGATTGTCCATAAAACTCGTGAACATTTTGAGTCGTGTTATAAGTGCTCGAGTTCGGCTTGTTAAACTTGATGAAGTGCTCGAGTTTGATTAAATCCAAATATGAGCGAGGAATTCACGAACCGAGCATCAAGCGGCTCGAATTAATCTTTACCTCCCTTAAAAAAAAGGTCTTTTGGACAATTTTAGGTTCAAATTTATTTTACTATTATACTTTTTATTACACTTTTACCATGAAGGTCCGCCATGTTATATATAGCATTCCAGGATTGCTTGCCATGCACATTGCATACACGCAAGAACTTCTTTACATCTAGAACTTCTTCAATTATTCCAAGATTTCCTCTTTCTTTCTCCTGTCTGTGTCATGGCACCTTCAAATTCCGAAATAATCCCAGGAGCTGCTGCCAATATTGAAAACAATCTTGACGAAATTGAACAGTTGATTCAAAGTCTTCCAGAAGGAAGAAATTGGTCCAATGTTGGGATAAGTAAATATGAGGGCATATGGTACCCAACATCCCTGTTAAAATTTATGATCACATTTCAAAGAAACTTTGAAGCAAGAGATTCTGATATCATCTTAGCCTCTGTTCCGAAATCCGGGACCACCTGGATTAAAGCTCTGATGTACTCAATCATCAATCGCCGTAATCAACTACTAGACACGAACCCGCTGCACGACACGAACCCACATTTACTCGTTCCGTTCTTCGAGTTTGACCTTTATGTGCGTAGCCAAAATCCAGATCTAGAAAGCATTCCAAGTCCAAGACTCTTCTCAACACATGTCCATTATGAGGCTCTGCCGGATTCGATTACTGGTTCAAAATCAAAAATTATTTATATCTGCAGGAACCCTTTGGATAGATTAGTCTCCCACTGGAATTTCGTTTGTCAAAACGAATTCGCCGGGGTTCAGCCACTTCCAATAGAGGAAGCTTTTGAATGTTTTATTGAAGGTCAAGATACTTATGGGCCAGTTTGGGATCACATGCTTGGCTACTGGAAAGCAAGTGTGGAAAATCCTGAAAAAATCTTATTCATGAAATATGAAGATCTAAAGGAGGATACAATCACTTGTCTTAAGAAGTTGGCGGAATTTTTGGGGTGTGGTTTCGAGGATGAAGAAGAAAACAAAGGGTTGATTGAAGATATAAAGAATTTGTGTAGCATTCAAAGTCTTAGCAATATGGAAGTCAACAAGACTGGGGAAATCGGTACGGTTTACAAATTCAAAAACAGTTCTTTTTTCAGAAAGGGTGAAATCGGAGATTGGGTGAACTATTTGAATCCTTCAATGGCTGAGAGATTTGAAAAGGTAATGAAGGAAAAGCTGGAAGGGACTGGCTTGTCATTTGAACCCTATTGCAACTTGAGACTATGTCAACCACCAAGATATTTGGATATCTCCAACCAACAAGTTTAAAACTGTTTCATTGGCTTCTCATTTTTCAGAAATTTCTTTTTCCTTCATTAAACGTTCGTGAAATATCCCGACACACTTATTTTTTTCTAGGTATGATTTATCTTTTCGGGTGTTTCTTTATCGGGCATTATAATTATTAGTCCCCCGGATGATGTGTTATCCGCTTAATAAAAAAATTATTCCCTGAAAAAAAATTAATACTGTTTCATTTGGTTTAGCAGGGGAAGAAAAATTAACATTTCTAATCATCTAAAATTTTCCCTGAAAAAATCATCCTGACTATTATGAAGTACTGGCTTTTCTTTCCACTGAATAATTAATGTCCGATAGCGGAAGCCGGGAAATGAACTTGATTACCTGAAATTTTGATCAAGAACCGAACGAAATAGTGGAAGAAATATGAGCATTCATTAATCAGAGGAGAGTGGTTATTCCAATGAGTGGAGAAAGCAAGAATAAATTGATGGAACATCTTAGTTTCAACATTACACTAATGATCAATTTATATATCACTAGGAGCGTGCTGAGATTTCAGTGATTGAATCAGTTATAACAACTTATCAGCCACTTAACTATCTTTAACTACCTATAACTATTATCCTCAGATAAGTGTCTGATTTAGTCCTCTAAGAGAATGAAGGATTAGAACACTTAGATCTTAGTGAAGTCTTCATGCTGGATTATGGGGTGTGAAGATACTACCTTCGGGGTATGAACACTACAGACTGTTGAATGTAGTGATGTCCAATGCCTTAGTGAGGATGTCTTCCAGTTGTGTTATTGTTGAAATATGCATAGGTTTTAATAATCCGGCTTGGTGTCTTTCTCTTACAGAGAGATAATCAATATCAATATGTTTGGTTCTTTTATGAACACAATATTCTCTACAATGTAGATGACACTCTGATTGTCATAGAACAATGGAACTGGATTATGTGTGCTAACATGTATACCATGCAGTAAGTGAGCCATTGAATCTCACTAGAAGCCATTGGCATTGCCTTACATTCTGCTTTAGATAAGCTTTTGGACATAGTTTATTGTTTTTTGGATCTCCTTGAGATGAGAGAAATGGCCCAGAAACTTGCTATATCCATTTACTGATCTTCTAGTATCCTCACATCCATCCCAATTTGAATCTGAGAAGGCCCTTAATTATTTGAAGATCCGTGTTGGGTGGGAAGATTAAACTCTGCCCAAGTGAGGACTTTAGATATCTAAGCACCCTGTGAGAAACCTTGAGATGCTATTGTGTTGGTGTATCCAAAAACTGAGCCAGTTGTTGAATTGCATATGTAATGTCTTGTCTTGTCGACTCAAATATAATGTTTCCTATTAGACTTCTGTAGTAGGCGTTGTCGATAGATGTTATGAATTATTTGATGATAGTTTGTGTGATTGTGTCAATGGGAGTTCTAGTTGGTTTGCTTCCCAAGTAGGTGAATTTCCTAAGCAAGTCCAATCAATATTTCCAGTGTGTGAGAGAAATCCCATTTTCTGATCCGGCAACCTCCAAGCCAAGAAAAACCCTCAAAAGACCAATATCCTTGATAGTAAATTGCATGTGTGGATACTATTTTGTTTGCAAATGAGTTCAGCATTTGGACTGGCTAATAGTATGTCATATACATATACTAAAAGAACAATGAGGTCTTTACATGCTCTCTTAGTAAAAAGTTTATTTCAGTGATTGCTTCATGTCCTTCTTGAATTAAAGACCGAGTCAGCTTTGCATTCCATTGCCTATTGGCCTATTTGAGTCCACTAAGTGACTTAGTCAACTCCCACACATGTTTCGGTGGTACATTGTATCCTGAAGGTGGACCAAATAAAATTTTCATCTAGATCTCCAAGCAGGAATGCATTATTGACATTTAGCTTATGTAAGTTCCAATTGTTGACTAATTCAAGAGCTCACAATGTTCTTATTGTTGTAGATCTAGCCACTAGAGAAAAGGTATTAAGGTAAGTAGTCTATAAATGGTTGTTGTGTGTAGCCTTTTGCCACCGGTCTTGCTTTTAATCTTTTAACTGAACCATCTGGTGTTCTCTTGATCCTAAAACCCCATTTACAATATATGGCTTTCTTGTGTTTAGGTAGAGGGACTATCTTTCATGAGTTAAATCTTTCTAAGTCGTCCAATTCACTTTGCATTTCTTTTTGCCAATCTTTTAATGCTACAGCTTCATTGTAGGATTTTGGTTCTTCCAATGCATCAACATTGATTGGACAAGCCTTGTATGAATATGATAATTGATCATATGTAACTACCTTGTCCAAGGTATGTGGAGTTGTAAATTTGCAATGGAAGTCCTTTTGGTAACTGATCGCGTGTAAGTCACTTACGCCGATTTTACTAGCAAGAGTACTAGGTCAATCATAGAATAGCAATGGCGAGTCAAGGTCGATCTCACAGAGACAATGCAACTTAAGCATAAACAATTCTAATCTAATTAAGAATACATATAGGCGGTCATTGACCAACAATGAACATAAAAGAAACGTGGTATTCCTTCCCCATCTTTTCTATCGACTAACTTGGTTTAGTTAATCCTTATGCTTACTTTCCCACATAATTTCCTTAAACTAATCGAGCTTTTAATTCAGTTTTAAGCTACGGGTGCAATTCCTAACCCTATCTACTCCGACCATGGTAGTAGATAATCTATATGCCAGCTACCCTCCTTAATTGGTAATAGCCCATACGCACGACGAACTAGAATTGCCAGTATTGAACGTTAACCCATACCGCTAACCCGCCTAGGCAGCTATCGAAATTTATTAGCACGTTCCTAGGGTCCATCAAGACAAAGTCCTAATTAACACTTTACTATCAGTACTTCATGTTAATTTACGAATTACGAATACTAGATTGGCCAGACCTATTACTCGTTTTAATTATTCATGTTGATCAACGTTGCTGACGCTGAACCTCCAGATTAAGGTTTTCTAAAACTTGCCTCGGTAAACCGGTATAGACCGCCGGGTTATCAGGGGCGGCTTTTCCTATTTCTGGATCTACATTGCTCAATTCAGATTAATCTAAGTAAATTATGGGGTCGTTAAACATGCAGATTAACTAAAACACATGAATACAAGTAGATTTACCATATTAAAGACATAAAGGAACGCGTTCAAAGCTTCATACCTTCAACAATAGAGATCTAGCTTGATCCACTCAAGCTAGAGATAGAAAAGAAGGAAGGAAACCGGAAAATAAACTTCAAAAGCTTAAAAGAACTTTATTTCATCAAATTGTATAATGTAATTGGTAATTTATGAAAGAGATAATGGAAGATACATACGATATTCAGTTATGTGGCCTGATATAGATACATTGGCCGACTTATGACTCAGATAAACCCTAACTGACCTAGTAGATGCGGCAAAATCAGTTTCTTGCTCCCCAAGACCCTCGGTTTACCGGGCCTAGCCCACGGTAAATCGGGCCTTCAATTCTTCTTTTCTTCTGGCATATTTCTTCCTGGACTTACTCCACTCAGCCCAATATTCTTCCTTGATCCAGATCCGTCCCCACATGCTCCAGATTTGGCACATCCTGAAATATACATAAAACAAAGAAAAACAGTACCAAATCTTTGGGATAATAACATAGATGCAGAATTACAAACTTAGGAACATGCACTCAGTGTTTAACATACATTCCTTCATGATAATGGGTCTATCTACATTCTCTAGAGTAGATTTCAGGGTAAATAAAGGTTAATGTAATGGTGCATTTAGAGCGTTATCAGTAACTTGGTTGTGCTCTTTGTCCGGTGGATCTTCTGGGTTCAAAGTGTATTTATGTGGATAAATGTTGTTGTTGGGCAACTCCTTGTTCCTCATATATGTGTTCTAAGTGGTCATTGATCTCCTGATCCACTTGAGGGCTATTGTCATGTGACAACTCATGGAACTTGTCAGTATTGTTAGTATCATGGGATGGACCAATGGCTTTGACGATACCGGGTTTCACAATCAGTCATCGTCAGGCTTCAACCTCGTGATTTGGATATAATTCAGTGTCCTGAGAATTGAAATATGATGAAGGTAGAACATGATATGTGTTATTTTACTCTATTGATAAGTGGGGATATGTGCTCATAAAATGTAACATCTTTATAGATAAATATGGTATTACTATGTAAATCAAGAAAAGTGTACTCTTTTATTCTTTCGGGTGTGCTAATGAAAGCATATTTCCTTCCTCTTGGATCAAATTGTCCTGTTGATATTACATGTGCTAGCAAAGCATAAACAACCAAACACTTTTCAATCATTTAGGTTTGGTGTCTTATTGAATAATACTTCGAGAGGACTCTTTTTCTGTAATAAAGGAGTAGAAGTCATATTGATTAGATACATAGCATAGCATGGTAAACACAATACCCTCACTATTTAATATTCATACCAGACAGCATATTCAAGGCACTTCCAACATGCAAAATGTGTTGATTTTTCATCTCCACAACTCCACTATGTTTTGGAGTTCCAACACATGATGTTTGATGAATGATCCTTCTAGCCCCATAAAATAAAGGCCTATGGTAATCAGTGTCATTGCTTGTTCTTATTGTTTTGATCTCTTTGCCAAATTGAGTCTTAGCATATGCATAAATGTTTTGTACTAATCGCCTAGCATCTCCTTTTGTTTTCATTAAAAATAAACAACCATACATGCTAAAATCATCTACAACGGTAAGAAAGTATTGTTGAGCATGAACATTCTGTGTTTTATAGGGTCCTAAAATGTCAAAATGAACAAGATCAAAACATACATTGACAGAATGAGGATACAATCCCTTGTCTGAAACAATTGGCGGAGTTTTTGGGATGTGGTTTCAAGGATGAAGAAGAAAACAAAGGGTTGATTGAAGATATAAAGAATTTTGTGTAGCATTCAAAGTCTTAGTTGTAAGGAAATCAAGTCAGTTCGACACAGCGGGTAACGGAAAAATGATTTTTTTCACCAAGGTCTGATTTCATATAAACAATACTCCCTCCATTTTTTTATATGTCACTGATAGAATATTCACACAGATTAAGAAAGTAATTAATATGTCTAAAATATAGTATTGGAAATGTATTTTTTTATTGGAAAAATATATACTTTGTTGGTAAATAGGTTTTTAGTATTGGAAATTTATTTTTTTATTGGAGATGTAAATACTTTATTGGTAAAGGAGGAAAAGGGTAATAAATGATGCATTGGAATGTAAAATAACAGATAAATAAAAATATAGCAAATTATGAAATGTGACATATAAATAAACAGAGGGAGTAATACATAAAGTAGACAAAGAACCATACCATCGTGATCCAATTGGATCGTTCATTATCTACAGGTGATTGTTCACGCACGGAGCCGCCCATGTGACCAGCCTCTAGCGGTAATCCATACTAACCACCGTTAGAGTCCTCCAAAGAATGCTATTAGAAAAAGTCGATTCCTATGTCGCATTTTCTTCTTTCCAAATTTCCCTCTCAACCATCTCTCTTATTTTTCTTGTGAATTACATTATTTGTATTATAGATTTTTTCCAAGAAGGACAACCTAATAAATAAAATAGGATCCAAGGAAACTGATTATTAATCAGGAAAAAACCTATGCAAACTTCCATAAATGCCCTTTTTGTAGTATTTTAAAAAATATACCATGATCTGATATATGCACTGATTAGGCACTGTCGGTTACGATTTATGATTTAATGCATTGATTTGTTTTTAATGCCCTGATTTGAAGGAGATTCGGTTAGTAGATTTAACTCTCTGCTATTCTTAATGCTTATATATATATATATATATATATATATATATATATATATATATATATATATATATATATATATATATATATTAAAAACATTAATATAGATGTAGTTACATCAAAAAAATATAGTAACACACTTATAAAAAGGATGTAGTCACAACCAAAAAAATGTAGCAACATAAAAAAGTAGTAACAACAAATGTAATATAGTTACAAAAGAATGTAGTTAAAAATAAAAATGTAGTAACATATAAAAGAAGCGTAGAATAACCAATAATATATAGATACAACCAAAAAAATGTAGTAACACTTGAAAAAAGGTAGTAACAGACAATAAAATAGATATGGTTACTACAAAAAAAATATAGTAACATTGATAAAGAAGGAGTAACAACCAATATATTAGAGGTAGTTACGGGAAAAAAATGTAATAACATTCATATGGATCGAGTAACATAGGTGGTGTAATTTTGCGCCTTAATATCATTTTTTGTTTTTCTGTTTTACAATTTAACATTATGGATTTAATTTTTATTTAGTCAAAATATCATTAACTGCGATACAAAAAATGCGCCTTAATTTCCTATATCTTTCCTTTTCAAGATTTTCAATAAATCCAGTGACGATAATTAGGCAGCGCATTTATTGGAAATAGTAACTACTCGTCCAAGTTGTTACAGCAAATTGCATTTATTGGGAATTTTAAAAATAACATAATCATGGGTATTTCGGTCAATCTAATATCATTTTGTCCTTTCTAATCACTCAAAATAGAAGATGTCCTTTGAGACCTATTTTGGAGCTTTGATGTCCTTCTGGCCCCTTCTCCTTTTGTATTATTGTGACACAATATGGCTTGGCATTCCTTCTATTATATAGAGAGGTGAGGTGCCCCATTGCATTTCCAATCGGTTTGAGATTAGCTTATTGACTTGGAGTAGGGAATATGAAAAAAAATTCCCAATAAAATAAAAATTTTAGAAAGTAAATCATTTTAATTGATTTATCTTATTAATTTAATATCTTATATTAAATAAATACACGTGTATACATCATATATATATACATACACATGCATAATATTATCTGATAATAATAATGTCATTATTAGTATCTTGTTCATAATAAATAAATACTAAATAATAAATTTCAGTATAAAACTTTATAGTCGTGATAAATAAATCCTTATTCGGATATAACTATAACCATATTTCAATTCCGCTAGTTGCCCATATAGAGTGTGACCGATAGGAGCATGAATATGTTGGTTGTATATGTCGGTGTATTTACGAAAAAACTCATTTCACTTAACGATCATGATTTGCATCTAGCAATGCGTTACGACCCCTGATGAGAGTCAAATTTACTATGCTCTGGTGCATGTTTTAACACCCGTTTATGACACTTTTGGCTTATTCTGGGTAGTTTTAGACCATTTATGGGGAAAATTCACATTGACCACTCACTTTGAGGTAAACCGTCAAATAGATGGAAAACCTCACCATTTTATGGTATTTTGACCCTTTTCGAGGCCTATATTTCTTGCAGAATTACGCTCGGTATGTTGTTTGGCATGTGAAATGCAGAAAATAGGTGACTCGTAAACCCAGACGATGAGGCATGAGGCTTAGAGAAGCATAACCGAAGCCCGAGAATGGAAACGAATCAAATATAGTTGGTGTTTTCGCCTTACATTCACTTTATCTGCAACTTGATCCATGATGGAGGAATTTTCTGGACTTGTTGTCTTCATCAAAGTTGTAGATAATTGAATGATCTTCTCAACGCAACTTGAATCGCTTAAATTGGAGGTCTACACGCAAAGATATCGCGAAATTACTAAAGACTTGCCATTTCTGAATTTCAACTTGCATTCTACACAGATCAAGCCCACGCCTGGAACTTCCAAGCCTATGCCCGAAATGATCTTGTTCCTCCTAGCAGTTTTGTTCAATAATTCGGGCCTGCTGGACGAATTTGAGAGCATAAAAGCTCCATTTTTAGATCTAATGAGAGGAGGATGGATTTTTAGAGATAGATTAGATACATTAGAATATTCTCTCTCTTTTATTATACACTTTTTGCAGAAAATTAGTCTTAAAACTCCAATCTTAGCTAGCTAATTGAGAAATTGAGTGGAATTGGTGCTTGAGCTTTCTTCTCAAAGGTGTATTTCATCATCGACTTGGTGTTTCTCCATGGAATTGAAGCTAAGGAGCACCCTTTTCATGAGCTTTTCTTGTATTTGGTACTAAACTCACTTTCTCTTTTTAATTTTTAGTTTCATGAAGTTTATTTCTCTTAATTGCTTTTATTTCCTTAGTATTATGAGTAGCTAAATTCCTACATAGCTAAGTCATGTGAAGATTGAAGAAATCACCCTCTAAATGATGCAATTGGGAATGAGTAGTGCTTAATTGATGTTATATCGATGAATTCATGTCTTAAAACTTGTTCTTAATGCTTGAATTGGATTGATCACCTAGTTCATGAACTCACACATCACTTTTATAAATGTATGTTGAGAAGGGGTATGGGAAAAGGGGTTTTAAGATCATTTCTTATAATCAACTGAGTTTTTTAGATTGATTAGGGAGTGAGGTTCATTCGGTTGTGAAATCGAGCAACTCTAGCACGTTAATCTTGTTTCGGTCAGTTAAATCCTTAAAGGCGGACTGTTGAACCGCACAAAGGGTGATTGATTGTTGCATGTCGTCTTACACTAGCTTAGGAGTTTGCACCTGTGAATGAGTCGATATGATCATTAGGTTGGTTGGTTGGTTAATCTCATTCCCGAATAATCGATTAGAGGGGTGAAAGTATTCAATTGGATCATGTCTTGGCTATGCTTCTCTCTTTTAAGTATCTTTCGTTTAATTGTCGTCGTAGTATAGTTGATAACGTGAACAACCTATTATTGACCTAAAATAAGTTTGATAACGGCTTTGGTACTCGATTATTCCTCGAGGGATATGACCTTGCTCTCCACTATGGTGCATCCGACCCGGTACACTGCCGGTTAAGGTTGGACGTCACTTATTCGGTCATCAAGTTTTCTGGCGCCGTTGCCGGGGAATCAAATTGATATTCGTTTGAAGACTTAGGCTTCGGTCATTTTTTTTGTTTTTTTGTTTTTTCTTTTTCTTGATGTCGGATTTTTGTTGAAGAGTCACACCACCTATTGCGGTGGTGGTAGTGACTGGATACCGCGATTGTGTTCTTGTTGTTCCCTTGAATTGCAGTGCATGGATCCATATGGCCATGATGGTTCTTCTCCCTACTCATTTGAAGGATTTAATTTCGGTGGTATGGATTTTGGATTCCAACCATATTATCAGTCCAACCTATACATATCACCATACAACAATGAGTGGGGGAGTCCTCCAAGTTCTCAGTTTCAACACCCTAGTGCCTATTCGCAATATAAACCTTCACAAATAGATTCTCCAGCACAAAAGAGTACAACTGAAGTGTTATTGGAGCAAATCAACAAGACTTTGCAAGAGCAAGGCCGTGTGTTAAAAGGGCACGGCCGTGATTTGAGAGATTTTCAGACTAGTTCCAACAACACCTTTACTACTCTACAATCGGCAATAAAGTGTTAGGAAATCTACGCGGGAACGCAGCGGAATTCAAAAATTTATTCCCTTTGACCAGGATCGACTTTGTTTAAGCAATAAAAAAATAAGCAGAAGACGGTGGTTACGTTGCTTGATCTAAAAGATCGACGCTTTGACCGTCTAAGGAGAGTAGCGATGCACTGAGCTGCCCAAGTGTTGGGCCTCTACCGGTGATCCACACGAACAGTCCGCCGGAATTCCATCATGGATTGCTACTAGAAAAATCGGGTTGCTAGACCGGCCTTTTTCTCTCTCTAATCTCTCTCTAAGAAGCTCTCTTTTTTTCACACGAACTACTTGCTCTTGGAATTGTGATGTACAAAAGAGCTTGACACCCACCTCCTAATTATAGTGGATGGTGCGCCCGTAGTAGAGTAGATAGGAAGAAAACATTTTACTAGTAAAATAAGGAAAATATCTTTGATTGATTTATCTCATTTAATTTAATATCTCATATTAAATATTTCCAATATATTGTCAATATCTTAGATTGACTATATTTATCTCATTACCATAAATCTATTTTTCCAAAATCAATTAATATCTAATATTAATATATGGTAATCTCATTAATTAAATTGCACAATCCAAGTGTATCTATTTACACTAAAAGTGGCGCCCCATATGCGAAAGATTTGGCATCCGGAATATTCTTTAATTAATATAATTCTATGATTAATTAATTACAAAATACATGTATATCATATATATACATATTTTGAAATATATATGTATCAATATACATATTTAATTAATCAACATAATTAATATCTTGTATTATATTTATTCATAATAAATAAACACCGCCATATTAATTTACCATTATAACATTTATAGTACGAGATAAATTCTTTCCTTATTTGGTTATCAACTATAACCGTATTTTAATCCGGCTAGATGTTCTTATGTGTGTGACCCGATAGCCTAACGTTACAACCGTATAAGTCCTACTCGACCTTTCTTAGCCTCGGTTTGGCCTCGATTAGTGGAGATGCTTAAGAAGTATGAGCCTATGGTGTAGTTGCAATAACCAAGCATCCATAATCCAAACCGGTGAATCGTGGTAAATGTAGGAGAAGCTATTCACAGACACACATCTTGTTTGCTTGATAAGGTAGGATTAAGCTGCATGCATTTACTCATTTACTTGTCGGTTATATTTGATACGTGATTGGCTTGAATACGCGTGTAACATTGACTCTTTGGTTTCTTTTAAAATTCTCATTTTGCTCGAGGGCGAGTAAACGCTAAGTAAGTGGTGGTTGATGGGTCAACTTTACTATGCTCTGGTGCATGTTTTAACCCCCTTTTATGACACTTTGGCTTATTCTGAGTAGTTTTAGACAATTTATAGGGAAAATTCACATTGACCACTCACTTTGAGGTAAACCGTCAAATAGATGGAAAACCTCACTATTTTATGATATTTTGACCCTTTTCGAGGCCTATATTTCTTGCAGAATTACGCTCGGTATGTTGTTTGGCATGTGAAATGCAGAAAATAGGTGACTCATAAACCCGGACGATGAGGCAGGAGGCTTAAAGAGGCATAACCTAAGCCCGAGAATGGAAACAGATCAAATATAGTTGGTGTTTTTGCCTTACATTCCCTTTATCTGCACATTGATCCATGATGCAGGCATTTTCTGGACTTGTTGTCTTCATCAAAGTTGTAGATAATTGAATGATCTTCTCAACGCAACTTGAATCGCTCAAATTGGAGGTGCGCACGCAAGGATATCGAAGGCCTGTCATTGCAATAATAGGAAGGAGTCGATTTGTATGACTACAATGTTTCATTTGAAATGGCTAACGTGTAAATAGAATCTCTTCGCATACGCAATTTCCCTACAGTCATTATTCGAGTGTCGAAACCTCAACAACTGTATCTTATAATCTTAATATTATTTACTTTTGAAGTAACATTTACCTCCGTTTTCCAAAGACTGTCGAGAATAAAACATTCCTTATAAGAAGACCCTTTCAAAATGATTATGTATATGGAATGTTTTATTCTTGAAAGACAGATCTATCACTCTCTTCAAAAGACAGAAAACATCCAATACGTGTAGGTCTAATCGTACTTTTAATGTCACATTTAATAATACATATGACCAGTGATATTTAAGGATTAATCCATTTGCCGTGAGTCGAGATCTCATAATTTCTTTGGCCTACACCAATATGATTTCTTTATCGCGGTTTAATCCTAGGGAAGTTATTATATACAATATTATAATTGGTTCGTTTAACAATAAATATATAATAACAGAAATGTCATTTTTCGTATGTATAAAATAAAAGCATGGTAGAAATGACTTGATTAGGTTTAAGGTACTATACTAACAACTACGAAGTATGTAAAAGCTCTCTCATATCTACTAGTCCAACTTTCAAAACTCAACCAACAAAGGGATATGTTACACACATTGTCCAACGCGTGGCCGCCCCTGAAGCTTTCGGGGCCTAAGATGATTTCATCAGATGGGACGTTTTAGTTCGAAGGTTTTTTCAAAAACATATCTACAAAATGCTACTTCAACATCGTGCTTCTAACATATTTGGTACCCACAAAACATACCCACAACGTGGTACATCAATAAATTGGAAGGAAAACAAATACCTGCAGTTAGCCTCTCTTGCTATTGAAAATTGATATTTGAAGATTGGAATTTGGAGGGGAAGATGGTGAATGTCAGATAATTTTTCATACATGTTTGCATTCGAGTTGCCGAACAGATAGATGTTGTCGTATCAAAACGGGGTTCGACCTCTAGCCGATGTAATGCACCTCTGCAATGTGAAGTAATACATCTCTGCAATGCAAAGTGGTGCATTTCGAGAGAATTGAAGAGTTCCTCTTAGCCGAAGTGAGATGATTGTTATCTTTCTCAACTCAGATTTTCACTTAGAGACTTACAGAGTTGAATTGTGGAAAAGAAAAAAGTATTGAGAGCGTGAGTGTGAGGGTTTCTATTTTGATAAAAAAAAAAAAAGATTACATTAGAATTCGATAATAAAAAAATACTATGATTAAATTATTTTTGTTTTGTCACTTTCAGGACTACTAAAAGTCTGTTGGGCTGATTGAATGATTGGGCCTATAAGAATATTTTTTTTCATACATAAAGACTTGGGCCAATTTTTGTTTTATGTTATTAAAACATGTAACTGAGGGCCTTGCCGAAGCGATGGGCCATAAGCGGCTGGCTGGTAGAGGTTGGTAGTATGGTGTTGCTATGACCTTTGTATGATCACATAGGGTAGATATGGACTCAAACATGAACTTATGTGCTCTTTATATGCTTTACGTGTTTGCCCAAATATTCTTAGCGAGATAAATTTATTACAAGCAACCCCAGGGTAACTCCGAATATAGGCCGTCATTGATCGCACAAACATTCTTTTTGGGTGCTAAAATCCAAAGTCGAGAGGGAAACAACCCAGATCATACGCTAAGGTCCTTAAGCAATCACTTAGTGGAAAAGGAAGTGATGAAGCGGTGACAACCATATTGTATGAAGTACGACGATTTTTGTGAATCATGTCGGAGTTTCACTAGTTGTGTTACCCATGTTGTATTAAGGCAATGTATTGTACGGAGTACCGTAATATTTAAGAACCATGTTGGATGTATGCTAGTCATACTAGTTGTTTTTCTCCTGCCCTCATGCTAAGTATTTGGTATTAGGTTTTGAAATAAGAACATGAATATGTTAAGAACTATGAACATATAGATAAGACTTGAGCATGCAAGTGATTTACGTAAGTTTGAAAAGCAGGTTAACATAGAATCTGAACAAGTACATGGAAGATGAACTAATGAGTTAATAGGACACGTTTTCCATTCAATGTTCAAGTTATTCTTTTAAAGTAGTTTTATGTATTCTTCAAGTCTATGCTTTCAACTTGCTTTGTAAATTGGGTGAAGTAGATTTTTGTCATGTCTCCCAAATTTGAAAAACAAAAATATCTCTTTTTGATTTTCTACTCCTTACTGAGTTTGTGTACAAGCTCATTCATTTGTTTTGGAATAAGAAGATAGACATGTACCTAAAGATTATGACGAGCTTGAGGAGCAATCATAGGATGATTTTCATGGATGCTTTCATTATGTTTAGATAGTAGTACTACTAGTTTGTTCCCTTGCTGAGTAGTTTCTTCTTTTCAGACCTGTTGGTTGTATGGGATTACGGTAGTATTTCAGTAATTTAATATTTTAGTTTGACAACAATGACTATCTAGTTGGTGTTTCTTTTGTGGAAGACCCTTAGGATCATTCCCCCGAGTATTAGCTAGCATGTTTTTTTCCTTCCGCGCATTCATGAATTACGCTCATATTACGTTAGACTTATATGGAATTTAGGTTTTTTTTTTCTTAAAAGTCGCGTGCCAAACGTTATATTTCTGGATAAAGACTAGTGGAGGAACCAGAAATTTTTTCTAGGACGGTCTTGGCTTTACTTTTTATATATATATATATATATATATATATACACACACACACACACACATATATATATATATATATATATATATATATATATATATATATATATATATATATATATATATATATATATATATATGTGTGTGTGTGTGTGTGTGTGTATATATATATATATACACACACACACACACACACATATATATATATATATATATATATATATATATACACACACACACACACACACACACACATATATATATATATATATATATATATATATAAACTACAAAGCTAAACAAATAGAGAGTCTTTAAGGGCACCAAATTAAATCTATTATTGTCCTATCAGGCACCCAGTTCATGCCTATTATTAAACTTTCATATGGTGCCCCAAGTAGATTTGATGGGTGCCCTTAAAGAATGCCAAAAATTATATATACAAACTTCAAAGCTAATATATATATTAACTGCAATGCTAAAAAATATATATACAAACTTCAAAGGTAAAAAAATGTTGACATTAAGATTTGAATCTACAACCTACCATTATTTAGACCAAAAAATTTTTTGTTCTCAAACCACTAGGATAGATACCCATTTTCTTAACATATAGACACATTACATACTAATATTAACACTAATACTAATACAACTATAAATTTATTTATTTTTCCCCCTAAATTTGGGGGGGTCTTGAGAGCACCCCAGATTAGGGGTAGGACCGCTAATAAAGCTTGATCGGCCCCACTAGGTTTCCAATCTAACCGGCAAAGTACCGGGTCGATTGTAGTCTAGATCAGTGAGCAAGGTTGTATCCTCAGAGAGAAATCTAGTTGAATATCAAAGCGGTCCAAACAGTGAGTCTAGGTGTATCCATTAATCAAGAAGGCAAGTGCTTATCAACTAGAAAAACAACTTAAACTTAGTGATGAAAACGGACTAAAAGTGCAAATAGATAAAGATGTAATGATTTGGACAAAATAAGATGATATAAATGAGGTTGTTCGGGTGATGTTGTAATGAGCTAGTTATGAACTCACGTAACTACTTGGAATCAAGTTTCAACAATGAGTTATCAACACATTCAAGGTGCAAATCAGTAGTCTAACGTCAATCAATCTCTCGCATCAACAAACTATAACCACACAAAAATCTATCGGCTAGGACTAGATTCAATTGAATGGCTACACATTAAAGAACTACGAAATGCCCAATCTAAGATTAGATAACATACACTCTAGAAATCAATTATATCGCTAGATGATTTTACCAAGTGCTCATGGTGACTAGTGTCCATGCCATTTCTTACAATTACGCCTCGAATTAACACTTATATGATACAATTAGTCGCGAATTAACCGCATCCATGAAGATCAATCACCATAACTTGAACAAATTAAGAACATACAAGACAACCCAACTTGAATCCAATCAATTACAAGAAATCTAGCCCAATTTTACACCACCCAAGCCACAAAGGTGTTTAGCTACTCATAATTTCAACAAGAACACAAAGCAAAGATGAAATTAAACTAAATAAATCCATGAAATAGAAAATTAAATCTAAATTCGGAATCATTCATCAATTAAGCAAGAAACATGAAATTAGCTCCAAGCCCATGGAGATTCACCAAAGAGAAGATGAATTCACCATTTTAGAGTAAAGCCCAAGCCTAATTACACATTAATTTGGTGATATGAGACATAAGATTCTACTTTTTAAGCTAAGAAATGAAGAGAAGTGAAGAGAAAAGTTTTTTGGGTTTCTCCTAATCTAATTATAATCTAGAAAATGTGTCTCTCTCTCCTAGCTGAAAATTGGCTTTTACAATGCAGATTTCGGGTGCCATAGGAGTGGGCTTGCTGGTGGTAAGCATGCATCTCGCTGTCATGTTGCATTTTGCTGAATTTACAAGGAGCTCAAGCTTGCGCTAGTTTTAGGCAAGCATGCTCTTGGTCTAAACAGAATAGTGGGAATCTGCAACTGCACCTTCAAGAGTGTGCTTGTCTTGAACAAGTGTGGGCTTGTGCTGAACAGAAAGATGGATAATTTGACTGGGACCTCAAGCGTGTGCTTGACTCAGGCAAGCATGTCTTGTGACTCCATTCTGCTTCCCAAATGATGACTTAGGCGTGCTCTTGGTCGAGGCAAGCATGCTCATGTCCTTGCAATCATCACCAAACCAAGACCCTTAGCCGGTGTGCATCTTCTTTATCATCTAGGATCTGGAAAGGCCCAACACCAAATGCTACCGCGATTCCCATAGGGTACCACGTATCCCGTGTGTGCCATAAAAATGTCCACATTTTACGATAAAAATGAGATTTTCTAATATGTGCGATGTGGAACCGTGAGTGATGAAAATAGCACGAGATAGCATCTAAATGATAAAATTACAACCCGAATGCTGTAAAATGGTGTGAAAAAAAGGTGAAATGCATATGAGGGTTTGACTATCATCATCCGCCCCTGATAAAGACTCGATATTCGAGAGTGTGATGTTACAAATACAGTCGCTTATCCGTTCAAGAAAAGGTACTTATTAAAAAGAAGCATTAATTGATGATTTTTTTTGCCTTGATAAATATTTACTGAGAAATAGTATAAAAAAATTATTGCCGTTCGGGAAGAACCTGCGTATAAAAGTAAAAAAAATGTTCTCAATTTTTTTCATAAGCATGACAACATAAGTGCATTAAATAGATGACAACAATAAAGAGGGGAAATATGTGAGAAAATGATTGGCACGACATTTGTTAAAGTGTTCCACATCGGAAAAATGTGGTTATTTCACCCACCATATTAAGAGATGGACTCCTCTCACCTCGTAACCTAGGTTTTGGGGATGATGTCTCTCCGCTTATATGGGTTTGGGCCAAAATTTTCTATATGGTATCAAAGACACATCTTTATTGTGCAAGTGTTGATCCTCTTATTGGCCTTAAGAGTGGCCTTTATAGGCACACATTGAGAACTTGTGGTTGTATCTCCTAGGATTTGGGGATGAGGCCAATAAAGGGGTGGCTCTGATACCATGTGGAAATCCAGACCCAAACCCATATAAGAGGAGGGGCCTCATCCCCAATACCTAGGTTGTGAGGTAATGAGAGTTCATCTCTTAATATGGTGGGTGATACAACCACAAGTTCACAATGTTGGACACTTTCACAACATTAGCCCCAATCTTTTATTTGGGACAAATGTGTTTCACAAAAAAAAAAAAAAAAAGAAAGAAAAAAAAAAAAAAACTTACCATTATTAAGGGAAGAGTATTTGTTGTTATTTACGTCAAGGAAAATACCCCCTCTATTCTAAAATAACCGATTCACCTAATGTCCCCAAATACTAAATTGTTCAACTTTATTTGACGCGGAATATTTTGCAAAACAATATTTATTGCTCCTTTTCTTACTTACCCTTATTTAATACTAGAGGTAATAGCAAAAATGATCCCCGTCTTTACCGAAAACTGTGATTAGCCTTCTTCTTTCGTTTTGGTTTGAGCAATCCCTCTTTTTTTTTTTTTTTTTTTTTTGCAAGAATGATCCCCGATCTTTAGCAAAAAAATGTAACATAACCATCTTCTTTTGTTTTGGTTTGATCAGTCCCCCACCTTTCATTTTTTTTGCAAGAATGATCATCTATATTTACCAAAATACTGTGGCTTAAATGGACCAGAGTAGCAAAAAAAATAATAGATGAGGGATTGGTCACACCTAAACAAAATAAAAGAGTTAAGTCACATCTTTTCGGTAAGGATGGTGACCATTCTTGCAGAAAAATGAAAGATGGGGACCGGTCAAAACAAAACGGAGGAAAAGAGCTAAGCCTCTGCTTTTCGGTAAAGACAGGGACCATTCTTTCTATTAGCATTTTAATACTAGGTAATAAGTTAAAAAGAATGCTGCATTAATTTTACCATAGGGATGTTTTAGTCATTACATTCATGAAGTTATAGCATTGAATTATATTCTTAATAACCGCGTTATTGGCAACTGCCTCATATATTTAGGAACAAAGGGAGAGTATTTAATGTAAGAATTATCATCTAGTGAAAAAATAATTATATGTAGCCCTTAAGTTATTTAAATATCATGTTGGTAATATATTATTGGTTTATTATTAATTAAGGCATTATGAGAAATCCTATGATGGTTAGGGTTTTCATTCCGGAATATTCAATAATGTTTTAGGTCCCTAGTCTTGCATATATATTGACTGTCTGTGTACCATCGGTTGGTGATCATTCATTAAATAGGTATAGACCAGAAGACCTAATAGCACCATATGCCGTCATTTGTGCATATGGAGTTTTTCTCTATTCAGTGTTTAGATCTTGACGGAACGGCAAACAAATACAGAGTTACGGAGTCAAATAACAATGGATGTAGGAAACAATCATGTTGTTTTCTTCCGCTATTCTGGTATTCTGGATCTGTCGTGCTTCTATCATTTAAAACAAACACTGAAATCAAGTATAATATCTTGATGGATACTCCATCTGTTTTGGTGTTGCCAAAACTATTTCTTTCTTTTTATTTGATTTTTGTATTGTGAGCAATGATACAGCCACAACGAAAATATAAAATCAATTGCCACAACCAATAGTGTAGATCAACGTTGTGGCAATTGGTTGTGTATCTTCGTTGTGGCTTTATCATTTCTCTTGTATTATTTCCCTACCCTACCCTTATTCATTATTAGATGAGAGTTTTTTGACTAATTTTTTTTTGGAAAAAGGGAAAAGAGAATTTTTATTCATTATGAGATTAGAATCGAACCATTGTTCTCACCAGGAAGTATAGTGACCTATAACACTAGGCCGAATCCGATTCCCTTAATAGATGAGAGTTTAAATAGAGTGTGACATTACTTATTGATGGTGGTACTACCTACCAGAATGTGAAACGGGTTGATCCTTTTAGTGATAGTACTAAGGATCGCTAAAAGCCTAGACAATCGAATCGAGAAATGGGTGGATCGTCTCAAGATTTGGGTGGACTCTCAATTGGTTGAGAGTTGCCTCACGATCCAAGAATATCCTGGAATCAAGCCCGGTCGTAGTTCTAACCTAGGGGTATTTATAGGACACGCCCTAACCCTAATTTCCTAATGGTTCTAGGCGTTACCCTTTATACCCTTATTGGGCCTTGCCACGTACTTACACG
Organism: Gentiana macrophylla; assembly: GCA_026214975.1. Lineage (NCBI taxonomy): Eukaryota > Viridiplantae > Streptophyta > Magnoliopsida > Gentianales > Gentianaceae > Gentiana > Gentiana macrophylla. The sequence goes on from CM047815.1 coordinate 16,362,546, forward strand.
GACCCTGGGTAAGTGGGCCTAAGAAACCAGGCTGTTCGTCCGTACGGAGATTAGGCCGATCAGCCCCCTGAGAGACGCTGTGCGGCCTAATCAGGTCTTCCTCGCCAATCCGGGGGGGTATTTACCTGTAGGGTCTCGCCCCGACCACTACCGAATCGAGACGTTAGCTTCACCTTATAGGCACCCGCCTAGAGACATGCCGACCTTAAACACAAGGGTAAAGCTCCCAAAATGTGCCCGTAACAAGTGACACATGGCGCGAACCGGGTCGGGTATCATCATAGCCCCCCAGATCTGTGATCACTTTCACAGTGGATCAGATCTGATGCTCTGGGAAGTTCAGTCGGGCTAGTCCAACCTCACTTCGTGGGAAATTGCCAGCTGGCGGTTTGTTAATTTGCCATAATTACATTTGAGGGAACCGAGGCGTCTCTTCGCGATTGATGTTGCCACGTATATAGATGTCCTTTCAAAGCCGAACGGTTATTCTTCCCGCCGTCACTATTAACCCGACGAGTTTTCTAGAAGCGCTGCACTTGCAAGTAAGTTCTCTCACCGTTACTGAATTCTTTACCCCTTTTTTTTTTGTTCTTCCTCCATTCTGCACTTTTCTTTGTTTATGAGGGCTAGTACGGCGTCGAGCAGCTCTATAGAAAGAGAGTTTGAGTCCTGTTCGGAGATTGACGCTGAGGTTACACAACCTTTCACCCAGCTCGGGGGCCCCATAGACATAACACCCTTAAACACCATAGCTGCTCGCCCTGAAAGGGAGGAGATCATTACCGACCAAACCTCTACCTCTTCTCGATACCACTCTTCCTTTGGTTTCACTTCCCTTTATCAGTGTTTGAGAGCAAACATGACGATGAGGTCGGCTATAGTCATTATGGAGTAAGATCCAAGTTAACCCAGGAGGGAGTTCTTCAGATTTGTACTCGGTATAACATAGATATGGATCGTTATGCTCCTCAGATCCCCTCTGGGGTTAATATATATGCCCATCAACCGCCTGAAGGTTACTGCACGGTTTTCAGGGACCAGCTCGCGTGCGGTCTAAGGGTCCCCTTTTGTCCAGCCTTCCTGGCGGTGCTTCGCCATTATCATCTGGGAACCGCCCAGATCGCCCCTAACGGCGTTAGGGCTATAATTGGGACGGCGATCCGGTGCCGTTTAATGGATATTCGCTCGGGCCGTTGACTGTTCGGACTTTTATCGGTCAAGAAGGTCCGGAATCACAGCGGATGGTACTATTTTCCTAGGAGAAATGATCATCGACGGGGGATCCCCATGTTGTCCGCCGGAAAGACTTCGATCCATGACTGGAAGAGTCATTTTTCTTTGTTAAATCACGTGGGACGACTCGATCTGGGTCAATGGAATTATTACCCACTCCTTCCGATCCTTGTCCCACCTACGATTGCCGGAAGCCTTGTTGCAAGACATTGCAGCGGCGGCGCATTCTCAACTTTGAGTAATCGGGTCGGATGAGTCGTTGGAGGTCGCTCGTCTTTCGATTCTCGGGCCTCAAACCATATGTTAATCTCTCAACACCGCCGAGTATAATCATTGTAGGGTCTCCTTTTATGTTTGTTTGATCCTCACTTCATTATTGTTTGCTAACACTTGTCTTCGCAGATGGGTAACCTAGTTGACATCTTTGATGCGGTGATTCCCGAAGATGAAAAAGTTGAACAAGAGC